>CM067592.1:70235309-70470792 GCA_034336665.1 Luscinia megarhynchos
TGCCAGCTTCGTATCTATTTGCCAACATTTTTCACCCGGTGAAAGTATCAAAGAAATAAAACGACCTAGCGGTTAATAAAGTCACAGCGTAGTTCACCTTCGCGGTTCATTCGACAAATAGCCGAGACGCACAGCTCGTCGTATATCGCAATCATGACGAAATTTCATGACGACAAAACAGTCAGTCAGACGAAAATCATGTTACGCAAGTGCGTTGTTCTGACAACATCAGTATTAAGATCAGCGAGCTTGTTTATTTAACTTTAGGTACTATTGCGGCGAAGCCGAATTTAACAGCCTGTGCTCTTCAACCTGGAGCCTGGCGATTCTTCGAAGTGAGTATCCATGTGCGTCGTGCCAGTGTCGTATACAGCGTTTGTGACGTTATATCTGCTCAGTTGTTAAAATCAGGTTCCCTTTAACCGACAAGACGCCGTATAATCATTGAGCGGAATGAGGTCATCAACTCCAGCTTCAGATTCGCATCCATGTTCAATCAGCTTCCGGCGATACGATGAGTTACCGGTGCCACCGAAAATCAACAGTTTGCAGAGCAGCTTAGTTTACCTTTCAGTTAATTACGGTTCTTTTACGCCCAAAACCCCGTTGTTGACCAAACGGTTCTCCAACAACAGCCATAAACGCACGGAGATCATCGACCAATAAAGTGCTCCGCATACTGACTCAAATGCAGGTCACCCGCTACGAAATTCGCCGTTTCATCTCGTCGCTCAAGTTCGTGATAGATTTCGTCCAACCAACGAAGAACAGATAGCAGGGAAGACTTATCAGCAGTATTGTGCTTCATCAGCAGCCGTTTTGAGACGTCCAGAGATCGTTTAACAACCGGCATTTATTTCAGTGTCATACTTTGATTGCGTCATTCCAAATCAATCGAGCGATTTTGAGCAGGAGACCGGCATCGAAGACAAAGACCGGACCGAGAGGCAGACAAAGCTTTCAGAAATTCCACTTAATATGGAGCGTTTCGTTCGTCGGTCGAGACCATCATGACGATAGAGGAAAGCGGTTCAGGGCATCAGAAGTTCTTTGAGCAACGAAGAGAAACCCAGGAGAATAGTCGCCCGTGGCTCTAAGTCCGCCTATTATCCGTTAATTGGCGGGCAAGTTTACCGCCAGCAGTCGAACAATACCTAACTGGTGACGAAAGTTCGTTCGCGATAGTCGAACCTGTCTTTATAATTTGCGCCACTTATTCATGCTTCATAATAACACCCAATGATTGGCCAGTTTGAGCTTCAATGTTCAGTTTGTTCTCAATCAATTTGTGATTCGAAGAGTCCGTCGATCAAATACGGGAAAGGTAAGAAGAAGAAGAAGAAAAGACACACCCTCAAGCAGACCGATGTATCATAAACAACTTAAAACCATTACTACATGCCAAATATATATCCAGACCCAGTTGTTCGTTCGCGGCGAAAGCAAATGTCTCGATCTATTGAACTGCCGACTTCGGTTCACCGGGTTCAGGCCGAATAGGGGTTCCGCTCTCGAAGGTCCGTAGGTGATTCCTCGACCACAGCGGAGCATCATTGCGCGTAATATCTGTGCCGTTTTGCCGAGAAGATCGACAAATTCCCGCAGAACCGGGTAAAGCCAAAAATCGAATTATTTCGCCAACAGCGAGGTCAGATATTAAAATATGCAGGAGTGAAGCCATCCCCGAGATGACAAGGTGGTTAAAGTTACTTTGTCTGGCCTTTCACAAAAACAATTTGTACGTTATTGATCAAAGTATTTTTCCTCGTCTTCACGATTTTACGGATTCTAACAGAACTGAACCTGGCCGAATGACAAGAGCCCGCCAGCAGCGTTATATTTCTCTTTGTCGAGAATGCCCATCCTCCTCCAATTGTCATCATTCGAATTGCCTTCGATACGGAAATTGTAGTAACAGCGAAAATAAAATAGAAATCAGCAGCCATAAAACAACGGGTCTCAGTGACAGAAAGTCAGACGACAACTCGTCAGTCGGTCAGGGTGTTGATGTCCGATTAAACGGTGCCGCATCTTCAGCGGCAGATAGCGGTTCAGCTTAGCGTTCCCTGTAGAAGGTGAAAGCTCTTTCCTCGTCGAATGATGTGAAAGGTTCCGGCTTTCCCCAGACCAGTGAAAGACGGTATCTTTCGTCCAACCGGTTTCATCTGTAGTGTGAAAGACTGGTTCTTTCCTCTACCGGTTATTGTTCGTCGATACGATGTGTTTATCAGTTCAGTTAGGGGAATAGCAGCAGATCTTTTCCTCGAGGGCATACCGTGAAAGATAAGATGATGTTCACTCCGTTTTAAGATGCGTCGCCGAGATGGTCGTTCACCAAAGCTTCAACAGATGGCGATAGAATTGTTGAATATCAACCTCGCCCATTAAAGAATGAAGTAAAGTTATTTTCGCTTTGAAAAGTTTGAAACTGATATTAAACCTTACGCAGCAAATAAATATTTATCGAGAAAGCAAGATTATACAGACCAAACACGAAGCGTAGCAGCAGCTTTCCCCTTCGACTATCAGCCTATCATCAAACAAAACTACCGGTTTAACGTACCAGGTTTGGGATTTTGAATGAACAATTTCAGTCGAATCCATTACGAAATCCCATTTAGTAGCAACAAAAGAAAAAAAGTTATGAAGTTGCCAGCAAAAACTCTTTTCCGATGTTCGAAAGAACCACTTCGCTTCACCGGAAGTCCGGCCGAAATCGCCGAGCAAAGCAGTAAAGCCGCGATGCCCATTTGGACGCAGGTATCATTTCCGGATAAATTATTGTGCCGAAGACCGAAAGCCCGCATCTCATTCAATAATATTTAGCTGAAATGCAGATTACAAATTAATATAGCTCGCTTTCGCAATGGTCGAAGGGGAGAAAGACATTTCCTTGGCGGAAGGCGAGATCATCGCATGCAGTTCGGCCAGACTACGTGTTGCAAGTTGAAGAGGGCAAGAAGAAAGAAGTTGGCTGTGATCGAAAGCCACCAGTCAGTCGCATCCACGCCAAATCCCGGCGACCAATCGTCGTCGATAGACAGCAAGCTCAAACGAACAAAAGCGGCTAAACAGAGGGAAAGAACAGTTGTTTTGACCTTCAGAAGAATAAAGAGAGAGCTTTAATTATTAAAGTGTCCTTAATGACAGTTGTTGCGATTATGCGCAACAGTTTGCACATAAAGGATCTTATCTTCACCGACACCATCACATCGCGACAGATTTAAGCCGCGACTTTAAACAATGCTCAATATCCTCAAATATCGTCCTGTTGCAATGTCAGCTTCTGCGTGTTGATGAAGTCGTCATTTGACAGTTGGTTTTGCGATTGTTTCGTAAAATCCCCGTTCAAGCGAAATCGTTATCGAAAGATGGATCTTCACGAATTAATATAATGGTTTCAGCGTTATTTTGTACCTTATTTGTTGTCATTGCGTAGTACTTTCGGTCAGCAGTTATAAAATCCAAACCAACTTCGCCTTTGAACCTTTTTTCGAAAATAAAACTCATCAATAGCAGCAACCGCTATTTCAGCCTGTAACAACAAATACCCGTAGCGAGCCGTTAACCAAAAATTTCCTCTGTGTTCTTGCTCCAGAAACAGTTAAAAATATACCAAAACTTATCCACCCCTTTCAAAATACCAGCTCCTGGGTCGTAGATGTACAGTATTAATTCGGCATAAAAATAAACACCGTTGTTTCAGAAACAGAGGCCGGGCAAGGGCCCCGCCCCCACCAAAATCACTTCCTCTGCCGAGTTCGCGTCCATGAAGCCGATATTCACAAACAGCGCAGCTCAATTATGTCAGTAGTGCCGTAAAGTTCAGCCGATCAATAGAACCAATAGCGCAGCCATACAAACAAATTATACCGTCAGCGATAACACGACCCGCAAAATATGTACTATACGCGTACGTGCGCTCATACCATATTATAATTCCCGATTATATCTCGGTCCAGTTGGGATTACGTAAAATCAGTCATCAGGAAATCTCAGCTAGAGATGAGCAAGCCCATTTATATTATTCGGGTAAAGCCGGGTTGCATCGTCTCCCCACCAGATTAGCCGGTTTATACTTTGGTAATGAAGGTGGTTATCAAAGTCAAACATATCTGCATTTCACGCCATAGTCGACAGCCACTCTATATTTGGGTCGAAATATCATATTAAGATAGCTCGTGAGCATCAGCAGACCATGGGGTCTTGCGCAAAGGTGGAGCAGGAAATTGAAAGGCGCAGTGGCATTCATCTCGGTTGACAGCAGCATTAGAGTCATCACTCGAGAGCCCACCATCAGCCATCATCACCTGAAGACTACAGCATATGCCGTAGCTCCTACTCCCCGCAAGATGTCAAAAGGTAAAGTAAAACAACCAGTTTTAATGTCTCCCGTCGTTCGCGATTTCACGGTTATCATTCGTGAACCATTGAGAGTATTGCCGTCTTCCTCCAAAGACGATGCATCAAGCCTCGCTCATTGAAGAGTTGCCTGATCAGGATATCTTTAAATTCAGTTGACTTCGACATTTTTCAGTTATTATTTACCGAGATTTAGTCATGGTACTATCGCGCTTCGCGTAGTTTAGAGTGAGTTATCATATTGCTTTATTTGCCGAAGACCAACCGCATAACCGAAGCTTCTCTCAAAATATTGAGTTAAATAGTGAAAAATAAGCTAGCTCTTCGCATATTCACAGTTTCACGATGCCGCCTCGACATGCTGCATAATACCAGGATCATATTGAAAGAGCCGTTCGATAAATCATTTTTGCCGCATACAGTCGTTTTTCAGATGAAATTGTTGAGCTTCCACGCGGTAATCACGTTGAAAGTTGCGCCAGCCTGCCAAACAAAATGCTTTTGTTCAAGCCGTTAATCATCGTGAAATTGTTAAACCACTTTATTTCGGCATCAAGAAAACAAGCAACAACCAGCGTTCATTCTTTCAGTAACGATACTTCCGCCTATAACAGCAATACACATATATATCATTCCGCGAAATAATATCGTTGCCGTCATAAGAAAGGGAAATGCACCACTTTAGTTAACTGCCGCATAACTATCAAAAGAATACTGATGCAGCTCAGCAGAGTTATCTTTTTCGTAGCATCGTTCGTTCACCAGATTTTTTAAATCCTTTAACTATAACTGGAAGCCAGGCATCAATATTTTAAAATCCGCACCTGCTCATAGCATGGTTTGTGCGATTGCAAAATGACACAACACACTGGCTTAAATTGGTTCACCGCATCCAGACGGTCGTTTTCAAGCCGCTTCGTATTTTCGTTCACTGAACTTTTCGTCACGACGAAACAAGAGGTACAGCCTAAAGTCTCCGAAGCTGCGAACTGCTGGGTAAACAGTGAGTCTTCTGGCGATTTGAGACTTGTTTACTGCATGCTGGCACGCTTCTGGCACCAAACCAGAAGAATAAGGAATCATAATGAATTAAAAGTACAAACCGATATCTTCGTTAGCTCATGAGCGCATTTGTTAAGTGCTTACAGATTACACGTTTCTAATGGAACCAAAGACGGTCACAGTTTTTAAGCGGACGCAAAAATACTTTTGCGTACGGTTGTTACAGAACATGACAGTCACAGTTTACCGGGAGGCATATTCATCTCGGCAATGTATTTTTAACGCTTATTTTAAAATCATAGCTTGTAGCTCGAACAACAGAGACTCTTTAGAGAAACAAAATAAAAGAGGAAAGATCCATTTTACAGCTCATTTCGGAAAATAAGCCGAGATAAGAAAAGCTAATTTATCAGAAGCTGTAGAAGATAATGATGGTAGAATGAGCGGCGAGAGAACAGGCAGTGCTACAAGCGTTAAAACAATATTTTTGCAGTTGCAATAACAGTGAAGATCGGCTCTACTGTCAACAGTCATGTACCAACCTCACAATTGACAGTTGTTTTTCTTCTGTCGTTTCAACAGCAGCTTTTGTCATTTCATTTTTCGCCTGTAAGTTATCAGAAAATTTCGAACACAGTTGAACATGAATGGATAGTAATTTCAGTGCAAAGACGTTTCATGCCAGTATGGGCCGGAGAAGTCATGAGCATGACTTTCCTTCCGTTTCAGCCGTTTGTGTCGATATTTGATGCGCATAAAGCGTTCGATACTTCGTTCGTGGCGAATTCATTGTATTGACCAAACCGTATCAGTCAACACCATATAGCATCAGTGAAATTACCGGAAACCAATGCCAAAGTCGGTTTTCTACAGCACCGTTCTTGAAGGTTCGAACAGACATCAGTTCGTATCCAGTTCATGGAAATATGCCAGTTCAAAAGCTGACTTCTTCAGAGCCTTCTCCACCGTGTTTTCGAGCATGCTTCGAATCCAGAATTGCCGAGAGTTCCCGACGGACAATGTTTCGTTGCTCAGCCATCGTTCTTTCGCATCAACCGTGTCGGCGGTATCTCCGGCCTGTTATCGCAGAGGAACCGTGTTTCCTGATACCAGTTCGAGTCAAATTCCGATATCAACAGAATACCGTGACACTTTGTTCATGATTAATCTTGCCGTTTCTGTTTCATTTTGCCGATGTTCCCGAGTAACCTTCCTTTCTCCAGTTCCAGCTTCGCCAGTCCTTCCTCGATTTGATGCCACAGACGATTCAACCGCAAAATGTAACGAATCCATCCTTCAAAGCCGGCCTGGCCCAGTCTGCGTTCTTCATGCCAAACAGTAGGCCCGCATTCATCAGCCCCAATACCGAAATAGTGAAAGCCCACGATTACAGCACCACCACTGTAGTCGCTGTAATACAGTCATTCATCTTAAATTCGATAGTTGAGCCGACGTTACGCATTTCCAGCAAGCCAGACGGAAAATTGATAAGCGTTGCCGAAGAAAGGTGTAGGCGATTAAACCGTGTTCAAGAGAGTAGTTAGCGACCCTGCGTTTGTCCTTTCGGCACGTTGTAGTCTCCGATACCGAACGAAGTATCAGTCAGCGTCAATATCAATCCGGATGGCTTATGCTTTAAAACGTTTATCGGCAAGCATAGAAGATTCCCGGATCGAATGCGACTGCGAAACAAAGCCTTTCAGCCCGAGAAACAATCATCGCATTCATTGCCAGTAATGAATCGAGCGGGTTCCTCTCTATCCCGACTTAAGCGTCTCGTATTTTCTCACCGTTTTGCTTTGTTATAGACATGTATCTTTCTTCAGCCTCGGACATGTCCTATCATCCACATCACCCCCGTCCATCTTCGCTCAGACATCCGTCATTAACAACAGATGTCAAATATCAGCATCACAACATAAAATATAGTGGCGACGAAGCAGCAAAGAGTCATTAAAGTTGCATACAAGACCAGTAATCATCTTCATCATTTCGAAGCTTTATTTCCGCGCCTCATAACATCTCCATAAAAGAGCTTCGTCCGTTCGCTTCCCATATAAACAAATATCACCTTCTCTTTCACCGTAAAAATCGAAAAGAGGAAAGAGCGGAAGATTTCGTGTTCTGCTCAATCATCAATCAGTCTTCAACAGCACCGAAATAGCCCGTTTCAGCCCTCTTTTCACGCAGTTGCCTTTCAATCTCCGTAGAACGTCATCAGTGCCCAACAAAACACGGATGTTCTCCATGCTTCAACGACAGATGGCAGTTAACGTCTGACTTCGAATGTTGCTTAAAAGTAAAATTTTGTTCGTCTCTAGTGGTTCGAGCGGCAAAGAATCTTCAGAAAATTACGAGAACCAGTTTTAAAGCAGTCGCTTCATCATCCTGCGCCCTTAATAGTTTTCTTCAAAACACGAAAACAGGTCTGGTTGAGAGCAGAGAAAGGAGAAATTATCTTCATCGAGACCGCAGCCGTACGAATTTACGCATAAAAGCATCTTTGGATCTCCGGAGTTTTTCGCCGATTTAGAAAAGGTCAATTAAAAATGAGTCGTGTCCTCAGTAAAATCGGCAAAATAGAAAGGATGCGTTCAAGCGAAAGTCGACAGTCTCAGAATATCAGTTCCCCAGGGCCGATATACCGCCGAGTGTCGTCTTCCTCAATATTATTCGGTATAACTGCAAAGAAGGTTCATGCTGAGTAGTTGTGATGCATCAATAGTAGCAGCAGCCGTTAGCCAGACAGCGATCTCGAGAATGCGGCCGCATTACAGACATGCGCATCAACGCATGTCTCTTCGAAGATTTCGGCAGTATCCCAGGTCGTCGAATGCCTTCAGACGTTGCGCCCGCATCGCCCAGTGCGCCGTGAGAAGTTCATACACCTTTCAGTTAATATGAAAGCAGCAATGCAGATACAGATCAGGTCTGTTATCATTGACAGCTGTTGTTGTTGCCGTAGTCGTTCTTATTATTATTGATATTAACAGCTCGACCGGTTTTAAAAAGTTTTCGAACAAAAATCCTTTCACAGCCTGCCTTCTTAGTGCGGCACAACATGTGTTTAGTCTTTTCGGGGCTTCAAAGCCGTTTTCCTTTTCGGGAAGCGAAACAGACGTTAGTATCAGTGGTCTGTTGGTGGGTAGAGTTACGTGAGATGTTAGACACAGCCGTAGCCGGGGAGAAAAAATTGAAACAGAGGAGTTTCCACCGCAGTGCGAAATGGGCATAAAGGCTTCCCTGGGCTTCTTAACACAGTTTATTAAGAAAAACGATACGATTTTTAAAAAGTAATGGACTTCATCTGGAACAATTTGAACACAGTGATGAATTACTTCATTTTGTTAACATAGCGTATGCTTCTGCCATCTTATATTCCATGAATATAAGAAGTTCATGTTGATTTTCTGGTCTTCATTGTTAAAGAGCGCATCAACACATGTCTGCGACAGCTTGATATTCTGTTATTCTCAATACGAATCGGCGAAGTACAGTCCAAAATTCATCTCACCATCCGAACTTCGAAAGCCGCATCAGCATTCTGGAATTAAATATTGATTATGTTCCCCGAACATTTTCGACAGTGCGGTTATATCTTTTTAAAAAGCAGCGATCGAAGAAGATGATCTCCAGAAGGATAATACTTTGGCAGAATAATCTGTGATTTGGGAGGCTGAATCGGTATCCCCATATTATTCGCCTGCCAGATCTAAAATATGAATATATAACAATCAGAAATAATTTAAAGATATAACTGAAGGAAATATTTTGGATACAGGTAGCATGGTTCGCTTATCATGCACTGGCATCAGATTGGCAGTTCAAGAAAATAAAATAAAGATCTGCAGTATTCTCCTCTTCTGTACCATTGATAATATTTTTGGTGATGTGTCATCAATAAAACTGACCGAATACTTTAAAGAAACATTCTTTAATAGTTCGTTTAGAAAACGCAGCTTACATTTGCCGTGTCATTTGTAGATCACATCAAGATGTTCATTTAGATTCTGGGTCCCTGATTAATACTTCCAGCCGTTTCTTTATTACCCCTTAAAGTGAATGAAATTGATCAATTCGAAAGCGATAACAGCACATTTAGCTCTGCAGGAAAGAGAATAATCGCGTTTTAACTAAAACACGCACAAATTGCACTGTGAAAGCGAATGTAATATTAGATAAAGCTATAGTTTTACTTATCACCTAGAGAGCCAGTTCAATATTGGTTACCTTTCACATTTAGGAGATAGAAGTCAATCAGCCTGTACTTTTTCTTCGTTGAAATCTCTCGACTTCCCCATGTGTATTCGCACATCTTCGTTCCTTCATGCTTCGTTAGCAGTTTGATGTAGTATTCGGTAGTTTTGTTTCTTGTTCAGCCAGTATTACTTTCAGATTTGTTGTTGTTGCTTTTGTTCAGTACCGAGTCTGTCTTTTCGGTTCTCGGTTGGAGTTCAGACAGAAGCCTGATGATCAGTATATAACAGATTCTCAGAACTGGTATTCGGTGTTCTCATCATTCTTTATCGAGCTTTCATATTCCTCAGATAAGATTCATCTGACGAAATAATTAATAACTGTGTCCGCGTTGAAATAGCGTATAATGAAGTAATGAAATATTTGTTGGTAAGAGCGTTATTTCAAACTGTCAGTATTCGAAATTTCTGTTTTCTGCCTGTTTTGTAATATATTGCTGTTAAAGACAGGTTTTACGGTTATTACCTGTAATTTCTGATTATTGCCGATACCACAGTTTCGTTTTCGATGGCCTAACTGAAAATAATACACTCAACTAAAATAGTAGCAGACACATTAAGATAATGATAATAACTATAAGACAGCTTTAGAGATATTTCATTAAAGCTACCGATGAGTCGACAGTTGATGTTGCAAATCTCAGATACCTTATCGTGCCATGTTCGTTGGAGTGAAAGGCAGGTCGTTCGTCCGTATCAAGATAATATCTGGACAAGAGGGTTTCGTTCTTCAGTTGAATATATAGTATTTGCACAGCCCTCTTCTGAAGTACACATAGAAGAAGAAGGGCTATTGCATGAAAAATTTCAAATACTGAACTTCTCCCATAATTGAAATTCAACTGAGCATAAAAAGACGAAATACATCTTATTCCAGATGTATCTTTGATACCTTTGGACAGACATTTTGGAAGCCTGCCTTTTCATAATTAACAGACATAACATTAGAAAGATTATCTGAAGTTTGCCTGTTGCAGTCAGCATCCAACATGGGCATGGATTCTCATGGTTATTTTGTGAAATGTCTCTAAAAACTATCTTATAGTTATTATCATTATCTTAATGTGTCTGCTACACTAATTTTTTTAGTTGGAGTCTTGGTATTTCCAGTTAGGTATCAGAAACGAAACTGAACAGTTAAACTGAAATATCAAAAACATATCAATGATCAAAACATTCTGGAATTACAGAGATGAAAATCAAATTACAAGAACAATAACCGTAAAATGATGTTCTGTCTTGCTTAGCAATGCCTATTAGTTTACAAAAACAGAGCAGAAACAGAAATTTCTAATTCTGTGAAGCGCAGTTTTGCAGAAATGGCATATTGTGCCTTCTGTAAGTCTTCATTACTTCATTGCACTGATTTCTTGTAGTTTTTGAGTTATTAGGAATTATTTGTCAAGATCTAGTCCTTATCTACAGGGATATAGAGAAATATAACATGATGATCAGAATGACAGAATTTTGAATACCAATTGTGAGTTCAGCAAGTCCTGGATCTCATTTAGAGTACCTATACTTCTGATCATGGGAAAGCTCTGAAATACTAGACTCCAGCCAGGGATTAGAAAAGATAGACTCGGGGTACTGAGAACAAAAGCAGCAACAACAGCAAAGTCTCGTTTCCTTAGAGAAGTAGTAAAATGGTCTTTGGCACAGACAGAAGCAAAAATACCAGAATCACATTCTCTGCATCAGAGGGTTTTGTCAGCTACTAACCAGCAAGCATGGAGAGGGCAGAAGTTGTGCAAGATCACACATAGAGGGAGGGGAGTCAAGGACTGTGGCTTGAGCTTGATCAAAACAAGCAGAGAAAAAGGGGACACACAGGGCTGATTCTGATATTCTCTGGAGTTTAAGAACTGACTATCTCCCTCATCTGTGAAGGGAATGTAATGTGGGGCATTTGGCTCTCCTAGATTGTTAAATGCACAGGCAGCAAAGGCTATAAGCTTTTTTTAACAGAGGAGACATCCTAATGCTACATTCAGCTTTCTGAGGTACAGGTTTGTGCAGTGTTTTAAGTTAAAACTTGCCAATTATTCTCTCTTTTCCTGCAAAAAAAGAGCTAAATAATGTACTTTTATTATACTTTTCAGGTGATCCAATTTCATTCCCTTTTTAAAGGGTAATAAAAGAAGCAAGCAAGGTAGTAATCAAGAGAGTTGGAAAGCTAGGGTCCTAATTAAAATGGGTATAAGACGATGTGATCTACTGAAATGACTTTTTGGCTTCTCCAAGAAGCTAAGAGTAAGTACTTGAAAGCTGCATTTTCTAAACAGACTATTAAAAGAATGTTTCTTTTTTAAAGTATTTGTCAGTTTTTTATTATTATTTTATCACCAAAAAATATTATCAATGAAGAATTTTTAGAAGGAGGAATACTTGCAGATCTTTATTTTTATTTTTCTTAGACATAATCTGATACTTAGTGCATGATAAATAGACCATGCTACCTGTATCCAAAAAGTATTTCCTTCTGAGTTATATCTTTAAATTATTTCTGATTGTTGCTATACACTATATTTTTAAGATCTAGCAGGAGAAGGCAGATAATATAGAGTCTGATTAGCCTCAAATACAAGATTATTCTGCAAGAAGTATTATCCAACTTCTAGAGTCATGCTTCGCTGAATTGCTACTTTTTAAAAAAATCTGTACCTGTATCAAGAGAAATATTTCAGGAATGCATAATATTAAATATTTAATTCCAAATTATTGCTTGTGCAGCTTCAGAGAGTTTAGTTAATTTACTTTAGAGATGAATTTGGTTCTTAAGCTTCACTGATTCATTAACAAAGAATATACTTAGAGGCTAATAAAACAATCACAGACATATGTTATTTTTTGCCTCTTTAAGCAATGAAGAAGACCAGAAAATCAACATGAAAGGGCTTCTTATATTCATAAGAATATAAGATATCTTAGAAGCATACATATATTTTTGAGAGTGAAAAATAAAGAGTTCATAAACGTTATTTTTTTGGCTGTGATCAAACATGCTATTCTTAACAAAAATAGAGTAATTCATACTGTGTTAAATTTGTGTTCAAGACAAGTCCATTACTTTTTAAAATCAGTACTTGTGTTTTTTCTGTAAACTGTGACTGGCTTAAAGAGGGATTAATTTAGGGAAGCCCTTTATGCCCATTTCACGCAGGCTGATGCAGTGCACTCTTTTTAGGAGTAGGAAGCTCCTCTGTTTCTAGATCTTCAGACAGCAAAGTTTTTTCTCCCAGCTGCAACTGTGTCTAACATCTCCTCCTACATGGCTCCTACCTGTGTCTCCAACAGGACATCTGCCACTGTCCTGGCAGTCCTGTTTCCTTCCCAGAAAGAGGAGAAAGCAACAGGAGAAGTTCTTTCAAGCCAAGAAAGAAAAGGAGCTAAAAACACATGTTATTGCACATGTTCTGCCACCTCCACTAAGAGGCAAATATGAAAAGTTTTATTTGAAAACTTTTTAAAACCAGTGTGAAAGGCTCATTACAATATAATAATAAATAAGAACAACTACAGCAACAACAACAACAATAATGATAACAAATGGCATATGAGACCTGGTGCATCTTGTATATCCTTGCATTACTGCTCATGTGCTGAAAGGTGTATGGACTCTCCCCTGTGAAGCACTGGGAGAAATGTAAGAACAGCATGCAGAACATTTCAGGCAGAGAGAAAAAAAAATAACCAAAAACAATTTCCTGGGATTACTGCCAAAAAATGCCAGAAGGAGAGAGACATGCATTGAAATGCATGTCTGTATGCAGCCACATTCTCTCAAGATCACTGTACAATGACTTACTGCTACAGCTGCTGCTACTATTGATACCATCTAGCCTACTCAGCATGAAAAGGCCAGGAAGGAGATCTAAAATTAATGCATTTTTCCTTGTCCAACGTCCTGTGTATTAAAATAAAAAGCATGGAACTTCTTTTACTAGTTATACAGAATATGTGAGAAGAACAGCCTCAGCGGCACACTATCAACCCTGGGGATTCAGTATTCACAAAGGACAAATGACTCCTTACAGAGACATCCTTTCTATTTTACCATTTTACAGGACTTTTGACTCATTTTTTTAATTGACCTTTTCTAAATCACAAAGAAAGAAAAATATGGTAGTGTTACAGGAAGTCCAAAGATGCTTTTTTTTATGCATCAGTTCATGCAGCTGCAATTCTCTAGTAAGATCAAATTTCTCCCTCTCTCTCTCTCAAGCTAGACCTGGTATTTTCATTATTTTGAAGAAAACTATTAAAGATAGAGATGGTAAACATTGCTTTAAAATAGTTCTCATAAGTTTCTAAAGATTCTTGCCATAGTACTAAAGACAGACTCTTCAAAATTTACTTTTTAAGCTGTATTCAAGTCAAAGACCATTGCTTCTGCATCTATGTGTTAAGAAGCATGGAAGACATCCGTGGTTTTATTTAGACTTTGAGCAAACATTCTACAGAATTGAAATAACTGCATGGAAAGAAGGGCCTGAGCAGATGGCTTCAATTAAGCACTGACCTTCCAAGAGACTGATTGATGAGTGGGAGGAGCCTGGGGCTTACACAAATCCACTTCCTTCTCTTTCCCCTCTTTTTTCATTTTACAGTGAAAAGGAAAGAGTGGTGTTTAAGAAGAACATACTATTTTGGGAAGCTTGGGCTGGGCAGGGAACTGGTATAGGATGGACCAGGAAACTTCTTTTTATAAGAATGTTATGAACTTGTAAGAATAAGAGAACTTCAAGGAAAATGATGAAGAGATGTTGACTCTGAATGCTTGTATGCAACTTTTAATGACTCTTGCACTGCTGCAGTCCTTTTTTCTCTATTTTATGTTGTGGTCTGGTGCCTCTGATCCATGAGGCTGACATCTGGTGTTAATGGCTGGATGTCCTGGGGCGAGGGGATAGAGGGACAAGGAGAGGGAGTGATGTGAGATGATAGGACATGTCCAGGAGGCTGAAGGAAAGATACATGTCCTACTCTTTCTCAAGAAACAAAAGCAGGTAGGAAATACAGGGCACTTTTAAGTCAGGATAGGAAGAGGACCCCATATTCCATTACTAGCAATGGAAAATGCAATGTGGTGTTTCTCAGGCTGAAACTGTTTCACAGTGCATTCAGTCCAGGAATAAACATCTATGCTACTTGATACTTAGCAGCATTTTCCCTAAGAACCATAAAAGCCATCAGATTATTGTAGCCTTGGCCCATTACTTGTTCAGGGATATCAGAGGAGATTACAACGTGCCAGAGGACAAACTTTAGGATCATGAAACTACTCTCTTGAGACACAAGTACAAAAATCACTTCACACCTTCCTTAAACAGCCTTATAGTTTTCCATCTAACACTGGAAATGCATGCTGTGAAATAATATCAAAGATGAAGACTAAGATGAATGGCTGCTATTTTAGCTTGACTACAGTGAATTAAGTGCTGTAAGCATCAGTAGGCTTTTTCACTATTTCAGTGTGCTAGGGCTGATGAATGCCAGGCCTACTGTTTAGCATAAATGAAACCTGGGAAGATAAGGCCAAACCAATAGAGAGGATGGATAGTTACATTTTGCAGTTGAGATCATCTGGCATAAATGAGAGGACTAGCCCAGAGAAGCTAGGGGAACCTGGGAAAGAAAAGGAAGGATTACTCAAGAACATCAACAAAAACTCAACAAAGAAAACAGCAAAAAGTTAATCATAAGATAAAGAAGTATCACACAATTATTCCTGTTATTGTCTCAGGAAATTTGACTCAGACGATCAAATTTTGAAGTTCCTCTGCAATGCTGGAGAAAATTAGCCCAGAGTTTTATGACACAGTTGTGCAAGAAAGACTGTGCAAAACAGGTAACGAATGTAAAAACGTTGTCAAAACAGGAAATCTCAGCAGACTGCAAGGATTCAAGCTATCTCAGAAAACACAGATATTGGAGAAGGGCTCTGGAGAAGTCCAGCACATTTGAAAGCACTATTTTTATGGAGAACTGGATACAGACTGATGTCTATTGACCTTTAAGGGTCTTGGGGAGTTGCTGCTTAAGAAAACCCTGACTTTAGCATTAAAGACACACAGATTCCATTGATTTCAGCAGTGCTATAAAGGAACTTCTCCCAGTTGGAAATAAAGTGATTGACTATATGGAACTAACTGAGAATACAGTTTTGAATTAATACAATAGGAATGTATTCCTCTAGACAGAGAGAATATAGAACCTCAGTGTATGAACCTTTTATGCACATCAAATGTAATTTGTCTAAACAACAAACAGAGGAAAATCATACTCATGACTATTGGCTTATACTGTACATAAGGCAGTCTTTGCACTGAAATTATATCCATTCATGATAACTGTGTTCAGAATTTTCTGATAACTTTACAAATCCAGAAAGTCTGCAGAGAAAATAAAGTAGTAAAGTAAGCTATGATCAGAGCATTGTCAGAAGGAAAAAATAATATAATCAGAAGTAAAAGAAAGGTATGAGTTTAATTTTATGACTGTTGACAATTCCGGTGTCCACCACTTTTTCTGGTATTACAGCTACAAAATATTGTTTGTACTTGTAACACTGCCTGAATTCTCTCCCTTGTCATTCCTACCATCATTATCTTCTACAACTCCTGTCAGTTAGCTTTCTTATCTCAGCTTACTCTATTTTCAAATAGAGCTGTAAATGGATCATCTTTTCCCTCTTTATTTTGTTTCTCCTAAAGAGTCTGTTGTTTGAATACAAATATGATTTTAAAATAAACGTGCAAAAATACATTGCAAAGTTAGAAAGGTTCTGCCAAGTAAAAGGGGGAATTACCAGGGAAATAGAATATACCTCCAGTAAACTGTATTTCTCCATGTTCTACCATGAAAACAACCATGCCACAAAAATGTTTTTGCGTCCTTAAAAACTGTAATAAGATCTTTGGTTCCATTAGAAACACAGTATGAATCTGTAAGCACTTAACAAATGCACTCATACGGAAGCTAGCAGAAGATATCAGTTTGTACTTTGAATTCATTATGATTCCTTAATATACAGTTTGTTTAAGGAAACATTACTTAGCATGTGCAATTATTAAGTCTCAAATCTTAAGAGACTCCACTGTTTACTTGTAGTTCATGAAAGCTGGAACTAGGTTCTTATATGGCAAATCTGATGACAGAAAAGTTAGTGGAGCAGAAAGTACAGAGAGCAGCAGAGACAGTGATCTGGATCACTTATGAAGGTGAACCAATTTAAACAGTGTGTTCGTAATAGTTTTACAATCACACAAAAAATTATGCCTATAGAATTAAGAGTGCAAGGTTTAAAATGTGAGTCTACAGAAACCCAGTTATAGTTAAAAGGATTTAAAATCTAAGGTAGACAGACAGTCACCTACAGCTTCAAAAAGATGCTCTATGAGGCTACATATTATTCTTTGATAGTTATGCAGCGGGTTAGCTAAAAGTGGGTTAAGACACTTTTCTTAATGACAGCAACGATGCTATTTCTGGAATGATATATGTATGTGCCTGGTATAGAAGTTTTACAGAGTATGTTACTAGAGAATGAACACTGAGTTGTTGCTTGTTTTCTTGTCTGAAATAAGTGGTTTAAACATAATTTGCAGTGATTCTTAACAAGCTTAAAGAACGTATTTCATCTGAGAGGGTAAAAACGTGATTTGACAGCAGAATGCAAGTAACTCAACATGGTTATATTTTTGATGGGGAAATATTTCTTTCATCTAGTAAAGAACGGCCTAACAAGGTAAGTACAGACCAAGATAAGCATGCAACTAAAAAGTGTAGGATTTTTTATCAAGACAATGCTCAATCAAACCAAATGAGAATTAACCAAATTAGCTCAGATCCTGGTGCTGATTTCTGTGAGACTAATGCAGCTTTATGTCAGGAACTCCACTGAAGCATCAGTAAGAAGTATGATATGCGAGAGCTAAGCTATTTTTCTACTATTTAACTACCTTCAAATATTTTGAGAGGAAGCTTCAGTTTATGCAGTTGGGTGCTGGCTTAAATATAAGCATATCACGAATAACTCCACTCTAAATACACACAGAAACATTAATTACTATGACTAAATCTCAATTAAATATGCTAAGCAAAAATGTCAAAAGTCAACTAGATGATTTTAAAGGTCATCTAGTCAAACTGCTCTTCAATGAGCAAGAATTTATTCACATGTCTTTGGAGAGGCAGCAAGCCACTCAAAACCTGTCGGTTCACAGATGAGTAGCTGTGGGGATCTTAAGTACAGAACTGACAGGAGACATTAAAATGAGGTTGTTTTGTACTTTTACCCCTTTTGACATCTTGCAGGAATTAGGGCTACAGCTATGACATATGCCATGAGATGCTAAGGTGATGATGGCCTGCTGATGGAATGATGGGCTCTCAGGTGGAGAATGACTCCTAATGCTGCCATCAGCCAGGTGGAAGAGGGACTGATGCCCTCACCTTCGAGGTTCTGCTCCACCTTTGCACAAGACCCATAGTCTGTAATCTCTGAGCTGCTCTTAATATGATATTTCATTTAAATATAAAGTGGCTGCCCATCACCATCATTTATGACGTAAATTACAGAATATTTGACTTGTCTCACCTTCAGTACCAAAAGTATAAACCAGCATTTGAAATCCCCTAGGGCAGAGGATGAAAATACAGCCAACTTTGCAGATAAGTAAATGGGCTTGCTCATCTCCCAAAAGCAGGGGCACCTGTTTGGCTGAGTTTTGCATGTCCAACTGAGTTGGGATATAATCAGGAATACTCAATATATAGTATGGTACACACAGTACACGTACAAGGTACACTTATATTTTGCAGGTCTAGTGAATTTATCACTGGCAATCTAAAAGAATCTATAATTTGTTGCTCCAATAAACTGCACTATTGGTGACTCTTACATTTGTGAAAGTTCCTATTGAAGTCCAGCAGACTTACAGCACTGCAATAATTAATTTCACTGTTTGTGAATCAGCTCATGAAAGTTCTTATTGAACTCAACCAGAATTATGCTCCTGAATTGATTTTAATTAGAAATGAGGCCCACTTGCACCCAGCCCCTCTGATTTCTGAAAACAACGGTGTTTATTTTATGCCAAAGTTAATGCAACACATCTACATTTAGGAGCTGGTGACAACATTTTTGAAAAGAAATTGAATAAAATTTTGAAAACATATTTTTAACTATTTCTGGAGCAAAATTTTAGAAATTTTAGTTGTTAAGCATCACTACATAGATATTTATTGTTACAAAACAGAAAAATATGGGTTTGTGAGGTTGCTTTGCTATTGGTATGAGTTTTTATTTTTTTCAAGAAAAAAAGGTTTCTAAAAAAGGCAAGAAGTTGGTTTCGTTTTATAACCTTGGTAAGTACTACACAACAATAATAAATAAAATTTAAAATAACAGCAAATATTATTATATTAATTCAACTGAAGATCCATCTCAGTCTTGTTACAGACACCCTCATCAATTCCTTTAGACAGGGGATTTTACACAAAACAATCCACAAAACCAACTAATGTAATGACAGGCTTATTAGCACACAAAATTTGAGCCATTTAGCAGCCAGTTAATGTTGTCTTGGAGGACACTGAAAAAAGTCAACAGAACATTGAAGCATACATTAAGTTTAAGAATACGCTTAAATCTGTCCTTGATCTGCAATGGATTCAGGTGGATGTCTATTTCTAGTGAGGTACATGAGATCCGATCCCATGCCTGTAAACTTTGTTGCACATAATCTCACCAACAACATCATTACGGGGAGCACTTTATAATTAAAGCGCTCTCTCTTTATTCTTACGAAGGGTCAAAACAGCTGTTCTTTCCCCTCTATTTAGCCACTTTTGTTCTGTTTAGACACTTTATCCTATCAACCTTTGACTTGATGGATGCCAGGATTTAACATGGATACGGTATTCTAAGTGAGAGCTTTTCAATCCACAATAACTACTTTTCTTCTTGCCTCTCCCAACACAACACATGAATCTAATGAACACTGCATGCAGTGTGATTAGAATCTCCTTGCCACCAAAGGGAGAAATGGGGAACTGTCACTGCACGCATCCCTTCTGATCTCATTACCAAGATGTAAAGGATGTAACACTTTCTAAGTAGGCTATATTAATTTCTTAATCTGCATTTCAATTCATGTGTAGATGAGGTCCTAGTTAACAAAGGGTATGTGGATTTCAGTGCTTCAGCAGCTGGTACCATATAAACATCCAAATGGTATCCTACCATCCAAATGAGGCATGCGAAAGCTTGCATTCAAAAAACTTTACTCAACAGTTTTTCAGCCAGACCAGGAGGCTTAAAATAAGAAAAAGTGGTTCAAACTTAAACCAGGCTATGGAAGAGTTTTTTGTAACTTCGGAAATGCTTTCTCTTTGCTTAACTTCTCTCTTTTTTTCTTTTTTGTTTTCCTAAATGGGATTTCTGGCTCCAAATATAATTGTATGACTAGGAGCTGATATTCATAAAATCCAAACCTGGAGTTTTTTATTCCCAAGCAGTAGTTTACTGTTTATTAATAAACTGTCTCGTCTAAAAGACACAAGAGAGGGAAAGCTCTGCTATACACTTCATGTTTAGTCTATCATATATCTGCTTCTCATTAAGCCACTGTGTTTATTTATACTGCATGGGTTTAATATAGTTTCAAACTTTTCAAAACTGAAAATAACTTACTTTGTTCTTGTGTTGGGTTGATGTGGCCAGAAATGTGTATTCTATCACCATCTGTTGAAGCTGGGTGGGGCAGTGACCCTTATCTCCGCGGCACATATTATCTGCGAATGGGCCATCTTTAAAACCAGGTGGGGCAATCATCTTTATCTTTTCCACAACCCATCCTCCCTCCAGGAAGATATCGTCTGCTGCTGGCCCACTGAGTCCCACTGTATGACTGATAAAATTACATCATATCCATTGAGATATGCTCCAGTAGGGGAAGGAGCCAAGTCTTTCCTACCTAGATAAAAAACCGAGATTTTGGACAGAAAGATACCATCTTTCCACTGGATTCTAGAGGAAAGCCAGACCTTTCCACATCATTCCTGGACCTTCAGAGGAAAACTGCACCTTCTACAGGAGCACTGCTTCAGCTGAACCATATCTGCCACTGAAGGATGCAGCCACCATTTAATGGGACTGCATCCAACACCCTGACTGACTGACAGGGTGTCAGGTTGTACTCTGACTCTGTCAGTGTTTTTGGGATTGTTCTTTGTAATACTGTATTTCTATTTTAATTTTCCTAGCAACGAACTGTTACTCCTAATTTCCATATCTTTGCCTGAGAGGGCCTTAATTTCAAAATGATAATAATTTAGAGGGAGGGGATTGACATTCTCCATTTCAAAGAGAAGCTTCTGCCTTTACTGGCAGATACCTGTCCTTCAACCCAGGACAGTTCTGTTAGAAATTCACATAAAAATCAATGAAGACAGGAAAAATACTTTAGTGGCATGCTGCTCGTGATTTTGTGAGCTGTATTGCTATAGAAAGGGTAAGACAAAAGTAGCTTTAATACCTTATCATCTCTCAGGGATATCTGAGGCTCTTCACTCCTGCATACTTGCTCTCCCTGACTACCTCCTTTTCTGCTGTTAGCAGGAAATGAATTCATTTTGAAACACCGAGTTCTGCAGAATTTGTAATCTTCTCAGCAAAAGAGCAAGCACAGATATTGCCTGTAGTGCTCCACTGTGGGGGTCCAGGGAGTCCCTCTGGACCTTCCAGGAGAGCGGAGACCCCCCTGTCCAACCCCTGAGAGACCCCCGAGTGAGGCCAGGGGGGTCAGAGAGCTGGATTCAGCTCGTCAGGGACATTTGCTTTCCTGCAGAGGAGAAATGCGACCTTTGAGAGTAACTAAGGTCTGAATTATATATTTAACATGTAGAAAATGTGGTTTTTAGGATTGTTTATATTATCAGTCACAAAGCCAAAATGGAGAATTTGGGGTGTGGTGTCTTTTTTCTTCTTCTTCTTCTTACCTTCCATGTTGGTGTGGGATGCTGGGAATCACAAATTGGTTGGGAACAAAACTAGACATTGTAATAAAACTTTGTAGTATTGGAATATTATTGTAAACATAGAATACGTAGCATAGAGTATAAAAGATAAGTTCGGCCCTCCTTGGGCAGACTTTCGTCCTGGACACGGTGGTGACCAGACTGCTGCTCGCGAGCAAAGAACACTTTATAGATAACAGATAATAAACAGACCTTGAGCCCGGACGACTGTCTCCTGCGGTTTCTCTTCGGTTGCTTCAAAAATTCCCTGTGCCCTGAACCACCCTCCTATGTCCATCTGAGTGGTCTCGGCCACAAAGAGACCCCCAGACAGTGACACTCCACATATTAGAATTGGAATATTTTCTAAAAAGCTTTATCTGCCTCTCCTCGAGGAGATTCGAGGTCTTGTGCTGTTAGTCTCCTGCTCAAAATGCTCAATTGATTTAGGTTAATTTTCATCAAAACATATTTTAAGTCATGCAGTTGTGCAAACAGTCTCTGGACGTCTCTCCAAAACAGCACTGATAGAGCTTGCTCTACTGATAGTCTCCCCTACTATCTGTTCCTTGTTGGTTGAGACGAAAATCCTATCCACAGGGCTTGAGCAGCAGATGTAAAGCACAGCAGAGATTTCATGCCAAGGGTGACCTGCATTTAGTGAAGTACTGCAGAGCACTTTATTGAAGTGTCTGTCCTCCATGCATTTGCTTCTTCTGTTGTTGGGAGGAGAAGGGAGCCGTTTGAATGTGCTTTGAGGGTTTTTCAAAAACATGGACAAAAAAGAACCATGAATTAATATTGAAAAAGGCTCAGCAAGAGCTAAGCTGCTCTACAAACTGGTAATTTTAGTCACAACATTTGCTCATGTGATATATACAGGAAGACACAATTGAACATAGATGCAGGAATCTGGAAAGCTGGAGTTTTGATGACCTCATTCCATGTGGTCTATACGGCATCTGTCTCCAGTTAAAAGGGGCACACTGATTTTTAACAACTGGGACAAGACATAACATCCTAGAACTAAACACTGCTCTCTATTTTCTTTTTTGACACACATCAAGATCTCCTCAAAGAATCATAGAATATCTCAGGTTGGAAGGAACGCACAAGGATTATTAAATTCAACTTCCTGCCTGTCACAATAGTACCTAAAACTAAATAATATGACTGAAAGCATTATCCAGACTTTCCTTGATCTTATAATACTGAATGGTTAGTAAATTGCCTTACACTTGCATAACACTTAATTTTTGCGTCCTGACTGGGAAGTAATATAGTAACTGTTTGTGTCAGAAATTTCTAGAAGTCTCATAGGTTACGAGTATGCCTCTGATGAGGGCAAACTGAACAACACGTCACACTATTTAATTTCTTATCAATTAGACCACAAGGCAGGCAAGCCTCAGAATTAATTCCACACTGTGGCTGTGTACTTCTGGTCATTTTGGCATTTCTGATGCTACTTCTTTAGGTGAAAAAATGTGCAAAATATTACTTAAATAGATACACCTTTCCTGAAGCATCTGAAATTTTAGGATTCAAACAACAGCAAAACAAGACATAAAGTTTGAAACAAATCAGTATTTTTTCTATTAATTAAATTACTTCTCTTTTTTTCAGTAAACTAATAAGTATTCTCTACTGTGTGGCATAAGAAATTGTTTTGCTATTTGACATTACCTGATTTTGATTTTTAAAAATCTGAGAAGCAGATAGTTAACTAAGCAGTTGCTCTGGAAAACTGTTCTTAGAAAGCAATGATTCCTTCTCCTTTGTAAAGAGGAAAAACAATTCAAAACAATTCAAAACAATTGAAAAAATTCCTTCAAGGTAATTATGTATCTCTCTTGATACCTCAATGGTTTTCCTGCTGAAGTGCAATGTAAGATAAAAACCAAAATATACCAGAATGTGCCCCAGTATGACATACAAAAAATAAAAGCAGATACTTATCGAATGTCATTAGAAATTCAGCGAAAATTTTGAGGCATTATTATTTCCTTACTAACTGCCAAAACTACTCAGAAAAAGGCAGTGCAGGAAAATATAGTATTATGCATATATGATATTTCACGAAGAACATTATACAGATAAGTACCTACAGTTTTTTAAAGGACTCAGTTGCTGCCCAGAAAAAAAAAATAATTTAAAATAAATCATGCAAAGATAGAAGTGGATACTCTGCTTCTGAATACACAATCACAGTAGTCAGTAGGCAGAGGAATGTGTGCTTTTGCTACATGATTTATTACCAAATCTTTGACGCACAGGAAAAGCTCTCCCTAAGCAAGCATGGAAATTATTTTGGTATTGCTTCTTGCTTCAGTGAAAACGCTGGCACAACCTCCAGATGATGCTGGCTTCCATTTTGTGTTCCTGGGCACTTCCAGGTGCTTATCTAGGAGACAGAACTGAACAACCCAAAGAAACAGACCACGAAGCCCACCTAGTCCATCTGTCTTCCAACTATTTGCTAATCTTGCTAAACTATCTCCATTAATAATCTCTTTTCAGTAGACATGGATAAATCCATTTCTACAGGCTTTTGATTACTTAAAATATGCTGCTGTCTTCCAAAAGGAAATTAATTTAGGTCATATTGTGTATTGCTTGACCGCAAGCTATTGTTCTGCCTTGTCCACAGAGACCAACAAAATACGTATTTCCACATGTAGATTTGCAAGGTAATGTTTGGCAGGCAGTGTTCCTTTCTAGCAGCACTTCTGCTGAAGTTAAGTCACAGATCATCTTCGTAGCTTTGTAGAACACATGCAATAAAATCCAGAGGTATGAAAGTGCATGCAACAACCAAACCAAGTTACAAAATATGCAGAACACTTTCAAGCATGCCATGCCACCTCAGAAAGAACAACCATTTGGCTTCCACTCCATTGAGGAAAGGAGAGAACAGCTCTTGGGACAGCAATAAAAAGAGAGTGAGGTTTTTCCTTAGCTCTCAAACAAACTTTTAGGACGTTGTAAAGAAGAGTGACACACATTCATTTGCTGTGGTGTTAGCATATGGCAGGTGAAATTCTTTCTTGAATTCTGCCTCCCTGGACCTGGGCCAGCACTCAGATCCACTGTGACCTCTCCTTCTTCTTTTGCCTCTTTCCAGCCCATCTCATCAGGCTCCTGTCACTCCTTCCTTTGTCCCTCAGTCTCCTTCCACAGTCCCACCCACCATAGCTGTCCTCGTTAATGGCAAGGCCAGGGATGTAAAATCTTTTACTTTGCTCTGCCACTTGGTTGAGCTGGGAGGAGAGCCACAAAGCAAGCCAACTCCCTACAGATCTCATCAGTGGCATAAGGGAGGCAATTCCCCTGTCTAACTCAATCACCTCCACCTTATTCCATGGCTACAAGACGTTCAGAAATGTACATTACTCACTGCTGATAAAGTTTTATTACTCCCATTCTGGCTGCCATCCAGAGTCAACTATACTGTGTCAGAGCAGAAGGGTCTGTCCCTCCCTGCGAGCCAGTATAGCTCACCTGGCAACTCACAACTGTAACTGGAGAGCACTGAGTAGCACACTGGAGGAATTTTCTGAAGAAATGAAGTAAACTGGGTTCACCAGACACTTCATTGAAGCTCAAAGCAGTGCTTGCTTCACAGTGAAAAGTGAGCAATTTTCCCAGGGTTCTCGTTTCCGCATCAGAGATCAAGGCAGCGAGCCCTAGACACAAATAATTTAGCATGGTGGACTGCTCTCAATTGCAATCTAATTGCATTTCACCTGTTTATATCAGAAATCTTACAGTGCAAATATACCAATAAATGTGATGATTGATGACCAATACTGACTAATGAGGCCTCTCAGCAAATCTTTTACCTTCAACACCTTTCTAAAAACCTCAGTACATCACTCTACATCTATGATTGTGAACACTATTACATAGCTATTTGATCCAAGAAATTACTTTGTTATTATTCACCAAGTAATTGGTAAAAGCTCATTTCCACTACAGTTCAGTCACATGGTTTTACTGTGCCTTGCTGGCACTGCTATAATCTTCTTCCACCCTGAACACCCTAAAACATTTGTTGATCTGCTTGTCCTTTCAGTCCAGTTTTGTGAAAAGCCCACAGAACTAAAACCTAGTTCTCATAATATATTGGAGAAACAGCACAGTCAGGCACTGTATGTTCTCTTAGGTTTACTGACTTCTGTTTGAGTATGTATTCAGAAATTTTTGAAAAAATAAGTGCTTTCATTATGCTTTTCTAATATGTTTTTCTTATTTTTAAAAGATGTAAAAAACCCATACAGGTAAATTACAACTGCAGGAAGCTGTGCCTCTTTTGCCTGTGAGATTCCAGTTTCAGCCTACCACTACAAAGCTCCTCTTGAAGTGGAGAACAAGAAGAAATGGTCAACAACAACAGTACTGTGACTGAAGTCTGCTAAAGTTAGTTATATTAACCACAACTTTGCATATATTTCTATTTTTTTAATATATTTACTCCTCTTGTTTTTAATATATATTAACATATTTACTTTCTATAGCTTCCTATGCAGACAAGATAAAAAAATTCATTTAAACAACTGGCGGACACAGTGAAATTGATTAGGCACAAAGCCACCTCAGTCATTCTGAAGACACTTTTTATTGTTAGCTCCAAGTTAAGCTAAATAAAAAATACAGAACAGCTGACTTCAATCTCTTTCAGCCAAAATCAGCAAATTGATTGTATATAATTCATCCAGTTATTGGCCAACAGGTTATTTTGTCAACATCAGTGGAAGAGAAGACTTTTATTAGATTTAACATGATGTTATGAAGGTAGCTGAGCTCTGGGAATGGCATACGGGACGCAGTTGTCTTTTGACTCAAAATTTTGAAGAGGATGTTAACTAGGGATTTTTTTTCTTTTACATCAGTTTGTTCTGAGCAAACTGGACCTGATTCTGTAGGTCACTTTTGAACAACAGCTGGTTTGGTAAAGTTTCATATGGTAATTAGTCTATAAAAATATTCTGTTTTACTCTTAAGCACGGATGCCTCAAGATTCAGAAGTTATGGTTAAGAAGTTTGTTTTTTTCCAACTTTCCTTGTTTTGGGGGAGGGAAGTCAGAAGAAAATAACCTTTTCTTTCTTTTAAATGCTGTGATGGCTCAAAAGAGAAAGAATGCCTGATTTTCCCCTGTAACTTTTTTGCCATGGATATCAACAAACAAAAATGCATTATTTCTAGCCTAAAAAATGAAAATTACAAGTGGTACTTGTGAAGAAAAACCTTGGAGAGGAAAAACATTAATCAGATATGACTTGACAAAGTCTTTGAATAAAAGGACTTCTGTCAACAAATCTGAGCTGCATTTATGGCCTTGTTAGAAGTTGTGCCCGTTCAAGGGGCAAAGGTATCAATCTTAACCCACAAAGAAGTTACTTGTTAATCCAAATGCAAATCTCTGTATGATAGTTTGCTCAAGAGTAATTTCTTGTTACTCTTACTACTTTCTCAACAACATGTCTGAAGCCAGTAACCTAAAACCTCTTCCAGCATAGCAATGATTGAAACCATTAACCAACCTTGAACTCATTTTTTTCCCTTCATCTTACAAAGCTAAGAAACATTAACTAGAGCAGCTATAGTAACAATCACAAACAGAGTCATATGAGGATGTCTTTCATGTCCCAAGTCGGTCCTGAAGCCAACTCACACACATATTTATGAAATAGCATGGCCACGAATACTTTACTGATCTCTTCGAACAAAATGTCATAAAACCACCATCACTAACAATGTTGCAAATACATGGAGTTAAGCAGTGGATGTAAACACAACCAGTCGGGAACAGTCCCTTCACAGAGGGTCTGAAAGTAAGAATTTTTTCCCACTGGGACAGAAATGAGGAATTGTGAAAGTTATGCAAAAGAAACAGTGAAGTCCATTTGATGTTGTACAATCTGTTCTGTATTAGACTGGCAGTTGTGGCACAGCTGAGAGGTAGTGTGGCAAGACAACACAGCTGGTTTTAAAATAGAGACTGCTATCTTTGTGATAAAATTAGAGGCAACCGCTCTAAGTATTTATTATCAGAGCACGTCTCCTGTGAGGATAGACGGAGAGAATTGAGGTTGCTTATCCTGGAGAAGGGATTGCTCCAGGGAGACTTTACTGCAACATTTCAATATTTGTAGGGAGATCATTAAGAAAAATTAGGACAAACTATTTACCATCACCTGTGGCTATAGGACAAGGAGCAATGGCTTTGAACCAAAAGAAGGCTGGTTCAGGTTAGATGTAAGGAAGAAATTTACAAGGAGAGTTGTGAAATGCTGGACCAAGTTACCCAGAGATGTGGTAGGTTCCCTATCCCCAGAAACATTCAATATCAGGTCAAAAAGGGCTCTGAGCAACTTGATATAGTTTAAGATGTTCCTGCTCATTGGAAGGTAGGCTGGACTAGAATGCCTTTAAAGGTTTCTTTCATCCCAAACCATTCTGTAATCCTAAGATTTTCACCTGGCATAAATGAAAATATTTTTTAAAACATCATGAGTAAAAAGTTTCACTCCAGGCTTTAACTGTGATTACCAGGTAAAAAAAAAAAATTAAAAATTTTTTAAAAGAAAAAAATACAGCTTCTGTCAGACAGGAAACTGCATAGGCAAACAAATTATTTCAACCATGAAACTGTTTATTATTAAAAAGATTGTAACTATAACACTGAATGGTCAGTGTTGGTGGCTTTCTTCTTCTGTTTTAGGAAAAAACACATTTATGTTGGGGACAGTGATATAAGTGGGTTCTCACAAGCTGTGGCTAAGTTACTTCCGTTCTTATTCCTAAAAGCTCAAAACAAGTAAGATATCTTGCAATAGGAAGAATTAATGAATGAACGCACCAATAAATGTTTTCTACTGCAGGGCTCACCACAAATTCTTTGTAATACTTGTAAGGAGTTTACAGACCTTTACTAGTTACATAAAAATCCACAAATCTGTTTTTTTCCTTAACATACTCTTCTGTCTCTTTTCATAATATCAAACCAGACAACTAAACATTTCATGAAACGGAGCCAACGACCCACCATGTACTTACCATGTACCACATGCTTGGCCACTTGGGATCATTGAAATAAGTAGATTGAGTACCACCAGGTTTATAATCCCTCTTTATCCTTCTTTTAACCACCTGCTGTTGTATCC
This sequence comes from Luscinia megarhynchos, assembly GCA_034336665.1. Lineage (NCBI taxonomy): Eukaryota > Metazoa > Chordata > Aves > Passeriformes > Muscicapidae > Luscinia > Luscinia megarhynchos. Next base: position 70,264,121 of record CM067592.1, read on the forward strand.
ACTCCACCTGCCAACCAAAAAAACATACGGAGATTGTTATGGTTGTGTGGAGATTATCAAGAAATGTGCAAAATCATAGGATTTTTCTCATTACCATACTCCAAGGCATATTTCATATTAGAGTTCATTTTGGCAGTAGAAATTGTGCAGATCACCTTGACATACTGCTCACTAAGGAATATTTAATTATATTCAATTTAGCTAGTGTTACAAATCTACCTGAACAACTGTTTAGATACCCTGCTAGACAGACTTCATTGGGTATCAGCTGTTAAATACTATTATTTTCAGATTTTTCTTTATCAGACTTACTCTTCTTTTGAATTTATAAAAACTTGTGCACAAAATCTAACAGCATATTCCAATAAGGAATTAATTTAATTTCTCAAAAGGTGGGTTTTTTTAAATTTTTATCTTTCTCTTCCCTAAAACAAAAACATTAAAATATATTCAATAGTTTTCCTTGTAGACAAATATCTAAATCACCTTCACCACTTGGAAAGAAAAAAATCCCGAAATTAAACTTTAAGTGACTCCTTGTCAAGATTTTCTCAGAGAGGCACTCTGGAATTTTATTTTACACTAAGCGCTCCCCTGAGAGAAAGAGCTGGATGCTGAGCAACAGCTTTAATTAAAACAAATACAAAAATGAGCTTGAAACAGGAAAAGAAATGTAAGGGTTAAAAATCTAATTCCTGAAGTTATTTTTGTCTGTCTGACACCTCTTCAAAGATTCATGACACATCCAAAGAAAGGTGACACTGAAAGTGACATCAGCCTCAGAGCAGGAAGGACTCTGCAGCTATTTCTGTATTAGCTATTCTAAATGGGAGCTAGTTTCAATAAATGCAAATAATATGAACGAAGCACAGAAAAAGCCCATGGTATAGTCACACACATATAGCAGCTTATATTTCTGCTGAATTGTTTCAAGTGATATTACAACAAAAATTCAATTTGCATCTCTCCAAGCGAGACAGCCATCTTTTGCTAGCAGCCAACTTTGCACCTTTTATTTTTACTATTTGATATCTGTGTATGCACACATACACACAAATATATCAAAGGAGTTACTTTCAGCTCACATATTTGCTTGCCACTGGTCAGAGACGGTATTAATATTTTCCTTTAGCAGGCTAATCTCTCTACTGTGCATTCACAACACAACTTTAAATCTTAGGCAGACATACCATAGCGCTCTGGCCTCTACATCTCAGTCAGAAAGAAAAGCAGAAAGACATCTCTGAATTTGTCCAGAGAGGATTCCTAGGACAGTCCTTATAGAGGCTGGATGGTTTTTATGTGTTTTTTCATAAAGAAGAAATTAAATTTTCTCCTTCCTGAGAACTAATTTCAGGATCAAAACTATTCTTCTAGAGGCTAAATGCAGCATAATAGCACAGACCATCACAGAGAGCTGACACTGAAACTCATTTCTCTGCTAAATCTTCTCGGAGCAATCATTAGTTGCTTTCTGGTTCTATGCTTATTGTCTCCTCTTCCAGCACAGTTTGAAATCCTGCAATATGTGAGGAGCTCACAGCTCCCTTCAGATCTGACTGGATCCAGGCATCCCCTGCAGAAGGTGACAGCTAATGGGTCTCAGGTTGATGGTGTAACAAAGTCTGGAGCCTGTAGGACACACAAAGCATGACTGGGCAAAGGCCAAATAAATTGAGTCAAAAGACAATGGTAAGCACTAAACCTAATGGCTGCTTTAAACTGGGATCAACAAGCCTCCTAACTAGCTCTCTCACCCAAGAAAAAGACAGATTTTTAAATGAATAATGAACCCTGTTCTCCTGACTTTTGCTGCTAATATATGCTTTCTTTTCCAGACCCTCACAACAGAAGCTTGTTTTTCTTCAAAGCTTCTTTTCCTGCAGGTAGCCCATACCTCCCAACACATCACAAACCAAGAGACTGGCATCCCATGTACTGTTTGGTCTCTGACTCCCCACCTGCCTGGACTGCCACAGACCATGGGTCCCACTTCTGTTACTAGTATTTAGCAGTCATTAACAAAAAAACTTCAACCGGTCTGAAAAAAACAACCATGGCTTCCAGGGCTTATACAAATCCACTTTCCAAGCCTTATTATGAGATTTGGGTCTCAGTGCTAGAAACATGTTCAACTGACTGAGGGGTCTCAAGCTCCTATGCTGCAAGAATATTTACTGTTATCTTGACTCACCCTTTGCTGAAGGGATTAACCACATAAGTATGTTAACCATGCTGAGAAAGTTGAAAGTCAACAAGTTTCAAAACTTCACAGGACAAAACCACACAGAGCACACCATGCCACGCTTGGTAACTCACTCCTATCTTGAAGTCTGCAGGGAGGAATTAAACATGCCTATCATCAACATAATCTAAGGATCTGATAGTGTTGCAGAAGTGTCCACAAAGACAAACCAATGAGACAGACCCAGCAGACGAGGATTAAACCTTCTGCCACTGCTACCTCTAGTAGATGCATGAGCATTAATGAAAGAACTCACCAACACTACTATTGCCTAGAGGAGCCATAAATCAGAGACCCAGGGGATCTAATTTGGCATTAGGGACTCCTGTGGCCCAAGGGCTTCTATAGGAACTATAACTAGTAACTGTGAGGATTTTTGGAAAAACACCTTTATTTTGTTACTGGAACCAAAGAAGTAGAACATATTCCTGGAGCCTGCACAATACACAAATTTAAGCTGAACTTCGGCAACCTAATACCATTTCTATATGGATAAAATGAAAGGAGCTTTCCTGACTAGACAAACTCTTAGCCAAATCCTTTACTCATTCACTGTGACATGTCGTCTCCATTGATTACCGCCTATTCAGCTACAAGTATCTGCTGATCAGTAAAAAGTTTCAAATATAAAGGCAGCATAGTACTGGTGGAGACTGACACACATTGATGCCTCAAAAAAAAGCCCAATTAATTTCTTTTTTCAAATTCCTTTATTTCAGACAGTATTATGAAGAATCTTACCAGTTATTTAATCCAAGCAATCAAAAACACTGCAGTTGTGCACATTTCCAGTTTACTGGAATATACATACATATAATGATTTGGCACATAAAGATTTTTCACTATATGTACATGCATGTGTTTGTACAACACTTTTTATCAACTGAGTTAATCTGCAAGTCTGCAATATATCTTAGCAAGATACAGGTAATTTTTATATCTTATCTACCACCCTTTAACAAAAGACTCTGTTCCAGGGCATGGCCCTTTTACATGCTGGATGTTGCCCATAATTCCTATTTCCTTAGCTCCTAGCAAAACTAGTGAAAACATATAGAATAATTTTGCAGAAGAGCTGTGCAGCTTGCCATGATCAGACTCAAACCCAGCGAAAGAAACATTAACTTCTTCTCTTCCCATAAGACTTAATGACAATTTTATATATGCATAGAATTGCTCCAAGTAAAACAGCCATTTAATTTCATACAAATAACCATGTGGGCAAATGACAAAATGACATTTGCCTAAGCAGACATGCGGGAAGATAGTGGAGGTAGCTCTTTAATGATGGAATGCAAGTGTCTAGATGGAATAAACCAGACTCATATAGAATATTTCAGTTGTAAGGGAGCTACAATGATCATCTAGTCCAACTGCCTGATCAATTCAGGGATGAACAAAAGCTAAAGCACAGTAATGAGGACCTTTAAATGTGGCTTTAACACTGGCAAGCCTGGGGAATCAAGCACTTCTCTAGGAAGACTGATCTCTTTGACCAACTTCTTGGTAAAAAAATGCTTCCTGAAGTCCAGTGTGAACTTCTGATGCAACTCTGAACCATATTCCCATATGCCGTGCCACTGGATAACAGGAAGAAGATATCAGCATCTCACTCTCTCCATCCCCTCCTCAGGAAGCTGTAGAGGTTGCTTTTTAGTCTCCTTTTCTACAAACTAGACAAACTTGATGTAAAATATTAGGACTAATTTTGTACAGTGCAGGTAACCACATCAGTGAAAGGTGGCTGTTAAACTGACCACTCTCAGTCAGTGACCACACACTGCCATGAGGAAGACAATGAAGAATGCTAGACAGAGTAACCTAAAACATGCCAACATGCCTGATCACAGTCCTAGTTATAGATTTGCCTGGAAGGCCTTTAGCAAATCCCTTATGTTGAGATCTACTGAATGATTGTTTTTATTCTCAGGTCATACTGATACAACCTTTTAGAACTTAATTTAAGCATCACTGGAAGACAATATACTCATCTGACAAGTCTTTTTGTTTACAGAAAATATCACTGCTACTTAAATGGAACAGTTTACTCAACGTTGTACAATCACTGGGCTATATTAATGAAAACAAGGTCAAATCTCAGAAGTAATATTATTATTGTAACATTATACCTTTGAGTATTTTGTGGGTATCCATCTACAAATTACTGTGGAATGCCTAGTATATACTGGATTTGTTTGATTCTGCATGAAAGGAGCTCATTTGCATAAAAATAACATTTCTGGAGTAATTAATTATACAGATTCTAATTTCTTGCCAAAAGGTGAGTCTATGCAAACAACGAAGTTCATTTTAACATTTCCATAAAGCCACACTTACCAAGAGGTAGCAAAAGACCTTTTCCCATTGACCTCAGCCTCAAAAGTTCCATTTCCTGAGTGTCTAGAAATCTAGCCAGACTGGAGACTAAACTATTTTAAAAATCACCATTTTCAGTCTCTTTAATTCAAGTCTCACAACATTATTTTGTGCATGATGCAGCTCTTTTTCACAGACCTGCATGGAATAAATAAAGCTGTTCTGAGCTAATTCAAGCACTATTTTTCTCTCTTTAAGTGTCAGAATTTGAAATTAAATGTTATTTCTGTGTGAATCAAAACTACCTTCTACCATTTTTAGCCTCATTGATTCAACAGAAATCTTGGGAAAAAAAGCCCCATGTAGGTATCCTGCAGTAAGATCTCCCTCACCCAGAATTATGAATTGCGGAAATAAAAAGTTTGATAAATGAAAAAAAGAATTACATGCTGGGAAAAAAACGCACCAATTTACCAAAGCAGGATGATTTTTAACATACAAACACTGTTGTGAAAGAGATTTTTTTCAAATATATTGTGAGAGGGTCTGCTTGAACAAACATTTCAAAATTATTAAAAACGTGTCAACTCCAATATGTGAAAATGCCATTACTATACAGCAGAATTTACAGGCAAGCTGAAGGTATAATCCTTTCCATTTTGAGAAAAAACATACTTGGGATAAAAAAAAATTCTAACTCTGAAGTAAGTTATAAATTTCATACCAGAATCTGTGACTTTTATGACAAAATTCAATGTGAAGGTATGGCTCTGCTGTCTGTGAGGAAGAGATCCTGAAGGTGCCACTTCTAATTGCAACTGTAACTGTAAGCATTGTACTGCCTCTTTCTCCTCCATCTGTCCAACACCTGTAAGAAGAAACTGGAAGTTCCTCCTCAGATAACAAGAGAGGAGGTGCCACAGGAAAATTATGGAATAAGAGAAAAAGAGAGAGAAAACCCAGACAGAGGACATGGGAGGTAACATCCAGGACACAGATCAGCAAAAGGGGCTACCTTATCATATGGAAAACAGGCAGTGAACAGCAATGCAGCACTGCTACTCGGAGTTTGTCTACAGACAGATTGCCCTGGACAAGCATCCTCTCTCCCAGTCAGATGGTCTCATGCTGCATCTGTTACACTTCATTCTTTACTTGCCTAAGGACCCTCACCACTCATACATCTGAGCACTGAAAGACCCTGCTACAAAAGGACAGAAGTGAGGATAGTACACTGAGACAGAATATGAGACTATGGTGTCCCAGAATAGGCCATAGGAAAAAAATTGCTCCAAGGGTTCCTGTCCTAGCGGGATGCCATCCAGAGGGACAATGAGAGACTTGTGAGGTGAGCAAGAACAAATGTAAAATCTTGTGCCTGGGTCAGGGTAATCCTAAACCTCAATACAGGTTTAATGAATGGATTGAGAGCATATGGGTGGATGAAAAACTGGACATGACTCAGCAACATGCATTCACATCCCAAAAAGCCAACTGTACGTGGGGCTATATCAAAAGACACTTCTCCTTTACTTGATTCTCTGGAGTGCTTCATCCAGCTCTGGGGTACCCAACATAAAATAGGCAGAGGAGGGCCATGAATATGATCAGATGGCTGGAGAATCCTTGCTCTGAGGAAGAGCTGAGACAGTTTGGATTGTTTAGCTTAGAAAAGATCTTTGGGAATCTTCCAGTTCTTGAAGGGGACCTATGGGAAGGATGGGGAAGGTCTCACTATCAGGGAGTCAGTCCAGTGATAGAATGTGGGGTAACGGTTTTAAACAGAAAATAAGCAGGTTTAGATACCTGCTTAGAAGGGACATTAGGTAAGGTGAATGTTCTTTACTCTGAGGGTGGTGAGGCACTGAACAGGTTGCCCAGAGAACCTGTGGATGCCCCCATCGTGGAAGTGTTCAAGGCTATGCTGGATTGGTCTTAGAGCAGCCTGGTCTAGTGGAAGGTGTCCATGCCTATGGCAGGAGAGTTGGAACAAGATGATCTTTAATGAACTCTCCAACCCAAATGATTCTATGATTCTGTGTTGCTAACAAAACAAGTCAGCATCTTAGCTGTCCTGTTATGAAGTTTTCTGTGCTACCAGCTCTACTTTAATGTATCATTTGACAACATTCTGTTTTTGTTTTCACCTTGTAATGAAATCAATCATTTAAAGTGAGGAGGACATATTAATATCCAAGGGCCATATCCAGGTTAGTGAACAAGAGACCCAAGCCATTATTCAGGAGTGCAGGGGAGATGGTGAAGACTATTGACCTCTTGCTAACTATCTACAGTCACAAAAGTGAGAGCCCCCCAAAAAAATTTGACTTCTTAATTTTGCATCATTTTTTTGATCACAATCAAAGCCACAGCTATTTTCTTAACCTATTATTCTTTGACTCATGATATCAACAGCCACTTTTCACCATAAAAATAGGTGAAGACAGTTGGTAACATAGATGTTGACCTAGGCCAAGGCCATGGAAAATTATTGCAGATACCATTGCATAAATGTAGGGATCTAAAATTGGATAAAACTTTATTAACTCCAGCAGTGCTATTTGATGTGTTCTTGCTGATTAAGAAAGTGTTTCTTCAGCAAGGGTCAATGACAATTCACAATCAAATAGTTATTATAATTATGCTACAGCTTCTGGAAAAAAAAAGCAAGATAAAACAAGAAACAAATGTTAATACAGGCTGAGCAGAAACTGAAAAAGCAGAGGAGAAAAGACAGCAGATAATCCTTGATATTACCATTTAAACCCAAAGAAACACATCCTGCACAAGAGCAGGCCAAGCTACTGCAGGGTCTTCCATGGATAAAAGCTGAAATTAAATGTACATTTTGCCACCTCATAGCCACAGAAAAGCCAGTCAGTCCCAGCATGACTTAAGTGGTTTCTATATTTCTACATTAGTGAACAATTGTAGCAGTATAGCCATACTTCCACACCGATGAGGTACAAGAATCCACAGTTATGCATTTTAATGTAACTGAAATGTCCTTTGCCTTTCCCTTGTAGCCTTCCCACCCGCACAGCTACAAGTTTTTTGCATAAATCCATACATATCAGCCTAAAACTGTATGGCAAAAAAGTCTTCTTTCTTTAGGAACAAGACTGTAGGGAAACAAACTGTGAAGAGAAAAAGGAGCACCCTGGCTAGTGATTGCCTAGACAGTGCCTCAGGCAAGAGCATCACACTGAAATTCTGGAGAAGCTCAGCATACCTGTTGCTGGCCAGGATCTCTGGAAAACCAGGGAAAAACCAAAGGCAAAAGGACCCACATTTTCTCTGCTTAAGGAAGTCTTGACAGGTTTCCTACTTGCAGGCACAGCTCTAGTAACTGATAAGTGAACATGGCTACAGCCACTGCCCAACCTCCACCCTTCTTATGTGCTGTACCACAGCTGACCATAATGCAGCTCAAAATTACAGGATTGAAATCACACAGCAGCTTTGTGGCAGAGCTGAGAACAAATTTCAGGGAGCCTGGGCTCCTGGCCAGTGGCTTCAAGCAGAAGCATCAGCCCCAGACGTCATATGCAAAGAGCAAATATCTAAAGCTGTTAGGGATTTTTCCCTATTCCCTTCCTCAGATCTGAAATGGCCTAACCAGCTTGGATGTTTCAAAAATAACTCAGCCTTGGAATAGTGAGGAGAAGTCTTTACAGCATAAGCTTAAAAGCAACTCCTATGTTTAAAAAAGGTAGTTTATAATTTTTAGCCACAGGTCATATACCTCACCTTGGAACAACTCAAGAGCTACAAGCTCACCATTTTGAACATAATTTTAAAGAGACCTCTAATTGATATGTCTGTTTGGTATTGAACCTAAAGCTCTGCTTACACCATTGAATACACTGTTAGTATCCAGAAAAACTTAGTCTTGGAACAATGTAATCATCTCAAATTTCAATACAGCAGGAGGATTAGAGTTAATATCACTCTGAATGTACACTTGTATGTCACAACTCCATCTAACTTAGGACTAAAATTGCATATTCTTAATAAACTAAAAGGTTGACAGAGCCTTTTATCCTCTGTCCACTAGAGGATAAAACTTTGAGCTCTCTAAACTTCATTCATTTTGGAATCTAACATTTGGCAGCTGAACTATCTTGGATTTCATGTCTGTATTACTGCAGCAATTATTACATATATTAAGAAAAACTGTAGAAATTTCAGATGTGATATTTTTCTTTCCTTAGGTTAGTCCTTCAACTCATGTCATAAATCATTTAAGTCCTTCAGATATCTGCATGTTCTACTTTAAGATGCCCTTAACTCATTGAATCACATCTTAGAAGAAAAATCTCTACCACAGGGTTAAATTCAAATGCCAAAAATACCACTATAATTCCGAAAGTGTGGATTCAGTCAAGTTTCCCATGGTTTCAACTGCGATTTAGAAAATCCACTGAGAATTAGTAAGACAGTAAAAGAATTCCATAATTAAATTATATGTAATATCCATCAGTGGTATACTGGATTTATCAAAGTAAATAAATCTCCTGAGTAGACTCTTCACTGACCAAAATGCCCTTAATAGAATGTAAGAAAATATCACAATTTTCAGCACTGTTTCAGCACTTTTCCCAGCACTTTTGCTTAATATTGTTTTGTCAACAAAGAAATTTTTCACATAAGTCTGAAATGGAATAATTCAGTCACAGAACATATACTAAATATCAAATTGTGCATTTTTCTGATCAGACTTCTTAAAACCCCAGGTAAACTTGATTCCATTTGCGTTTCTTTGTGCCTGTCTTGCTATTGTCTATCCTTAATCATAAGAAAAGGATAACGTATTTTTTTCCAAGCTGATTCTGTTTATAGTATATACTTAGAAGTTAGTATTTAAAATTCAGAATTGAGCCAAAGTGCTTATACTAACCTTTGGTTTCAAAGTTTTGTTGAGTTTTACACCTTATGGAAGTATCAGTGGCGTATTTCACAGCATCCCATTTCCCTAGTTCCTTGGCATTTCAGATGCTTTTGTAGCACAACTTGATTACTGCTCTTAGAATCGTAGAACCATAATGTTGGAAAAGACCTCTGAAATCATCAAGCCAAACCATCAATCCAGCACTACCACTGTGTTCAACATTAAATCATGTCCTTTAGTGCCACATCCACAGGAGTTATGAACATTTCTAAAGCATGGTGACTCCACTTCCCTGGGGCATCTGTTCCAATGCTTTACAAACCTTTCCCTATTTTTTTTTAATAGATAATCGAAACCTCCCCTGGCACAACTTGAGACCATTCCTTTCATCTTGTTATTTGTTACCTGTGAGAAAAGTCCAGCTCTCGGTTTCCTACAGCCTCCTTTTGCGTAGTTATACAGAACAGTAAGATTTTCTCTAGTCTGCTTTTCTGCAGGCTAAACAACCCCAGCTCCATCAGCTGCTCCTCCAACCCTACTCTCTAGAGCCTTCACCAGCTTCACTGCCCATCTCAGGACTTGCTCCAGCACCTCAGTGTCTCTACAAAAGTGAAGGATCCAGAACTGAACACAAGATTTGGGTATGGCCTCACCAGTCACTTCCCTGGTCCTCCTGGCCACACCGTTCTTGTACAAGCCAAGGATGACACTAATCTTCTTGGCCACCAAGGGCACACTGCTGACTGATGTCCAGCCACTGCCAATGAGCAATCCCAGATCCCTTCCCACCAGGCAGCTTTCCAAACACTCTTCCCTCAGCCTGTAGTGCTGCACTACACTTGTGACCGAAGGGCAAGACCCAGCACTTCACCTTACTGGATCTCACAAAATTGGCCTCAACTATCTATTGATTCAGCTCTCCAGATCCCTCTACAAAGCCTCCTACCCCCCAGCACATCAACACTCCTACCTAACTTGGTATCATCTGTGAACTTGCTGAGGGTGTAGTTGATCCCTCATTCAGGTTGTGAGGAAGATACCAAACAGGGCTGCTCCCAACACTGAGCACTGTGGAACACCACTGCTTCATGGCCACTGTGCCTGACTCTAATCTATCACTTGAAGTCAATAGAGGAGAATTGTTAGCAGTTACCTTTGAAACGAGTTGCCTTTTTCTGTCCTGAAACTCAGACTTACAGTTGTCAGTGAACTTCACTGCCATTAAAAGATGGATTACCGCCCCTCTTCAGCATCATTATCGCTACCATTCAAAATAAACTGCCAAAAACTATCAGTGAAAGACATGTGCAGGCAGCCTAAGAAAACATTGCAGTCCAACTCTCAGGCAAAAAAAGGCTGGAATGATGTTTGATTAACAAACCAGCTGGCTGCTTTCATTTAATTTAAAGCCCCAGCTGAACCAAGGGTAACATTGCTGTTTTGCAACTTTAGGATGGTCCCTGAGCACATTCTGGCAATTGAAGTGTGTCCACAACAGTCATTCTACTATGGATTCATAATTCACAGCACTTGTCATATTACAAACTGAGAAAAAGAAAATAAAGATTGTCATATCCATGGCTATCATTTATGGGATATATTTTTAAATTGCATATATTAGAGTCACATGACCTATAAGGTTGTGAGAGGAATGTCAGATTTGTCTTTACAAACAAGCTGTGGATCTGCTGGTAGATAAGGTTAGCACTGAGAGATAAAAGAAACAATGGGAGGGATTCCACTGATTGATGAATAGGAAAAGAGATTTGCCTTTATAAACAAACTGCAGGTTTGCTGATAAATGAAACTGGATATCAGAAGATGAAAGAAGCAACGGGGAAAGCTATGAATTCTACAAGAATTAAAAATTAAAAGGAAGGGTTATACATTAGAGGGGAATGTCAGGTGTCAGGCGTTCCAGAAGTCTGTGCCTCTCAAGTACCTCAGTCAATGGGGAAAAAGAGGCAAAAGCGACCGGGAAATTGGGATAAAAGGAGGCTGCATCCTCCAAAAATTTGAGAGATACCAGGGAATGTCCCATGGCCTCTCCCTTTATTTGAATAAAGCAAAAAGGACAGCTCTGTCTCCTTTTTGGACATAAACCTCTGGTGGTTTTGGATTAATTTTCCTAACAGTTGCAATGTGATCTCTAAAGTCTTCACAAAATTTCTTTCACCTATGTTTATTCCATTCAATAGCAATCTCTATGGCTATTTCTGCACTGAATTCCACTGGGATAAAAGGACTTTACATGGTCTAATATAAATATGATTTTTTTATATGATTAGAGTCTAGGAAAACTCTCTGTACTAATAAAACAGCTTTATTCTAACCAAGATAAACTTCAAATATACAATGTATCTTCTGAAATATACAAATTTAAGTTTTGTTTGATAGAATCTCAGATGTGCTACAGAAGATGTCTGCTTTCACTAGGGAAAACATTTCAGAAGTTTCAAAAACTGCAATGGTTTTCATAAATCTTCTTATTAATAGTATTATTTTATTTCTAATCATTCATCCAGTTCCTTTACCTGCTTACAAAAAGGGCTGAAATGCAAAGCAGGACTATAGTACATAAATAAAAAATATATTAGAGTCAGACAACAACTTAAAAAATCACCTGACCTCATTTCCACTATTTGCCAGGACAGTGCGAAAGTTGAAAGAGATGATATCTCAGTCTCTCACAAAGGCAACAATTATCCAAATACCTTCTTCAGACTACCTCTTCAGAGTGTAATTTGGCTCATAAAATGGCAAGCAAGTTTACCAAACACCTGCACTGAGCAGGGCCGCAAATCTTACTGCTAGTTTCCTTAATCCAAGGCAAGGGAGTGTGTTAATACAGCAAGGACCCAGGAAAGAAGCCCAAATATGATGAAGAGAAAAACAGATTTACAAGGAAATGGTATTTGGATGTCTTCTTAGATGAGGAGAGGGAAGTTTTTTAGGTCACAGTGTCCAAACAGATATGCAGGTCAACAAACTGCTGTACAGCATTATTCTTCAAACTCACAAATAATTACAGGAATGTGAAATGTCTGAAAGTTGAAGTTAAATAACTGCACATAAAGTAAAATCAGAACATTTTAAAAACTCCTGGATACTTTTTATTACTGGTAGATTTTGAATTAAAATGGCAAAACTAAAACCTAAACTCGCCATCAAATAGAAATTAAATTCTGATGTCATATGACATCTAATAAAAAATGGTTTGACTGTATGATCACAATATTTCCTTTTGATGTCAGAAACTATGAGTCTATTGGCATTTATATTCTTGAGAACTAGTTTTTTAGAAACAGTCTGGAAGTCAAAAAATTTTTCTAATCCAGAAATTCTGGTTTCATTATTTATATATAAAGTTGTTATAATGAAAAGTTCTTACATATAAAACACAAAGTACATATATAAATCTAAATGTGTGTGCATATACATGTGTAAACACAGATTTGTTATAGCAGCTACAGATGAAACAGTGAATTGAGTCTCAGCTTAGTAAAGCTACTTAAAAAGAAATTTTTCATCTGCATCCTTTACAAAAGTAAAGTTAAACCAATATTCTCGCCTTTATCGATATTTATACATAACTCCAGCATACTGAGAGTGCCAGCATTTACTCTTCCTCGAAATAAATAAATTTTAAAAATGGGAAAAATAATGTCAAACAATAATGTAGGCTAAACACAGATTACATAAGTGGTAGTCAATACACCAATGGATATCATGCTTTAAGTGGATTATATGGATTTGGAATAAGTGCTTTATTCTACTAAAATGTTGCTTGGATTTGTACAATGTTCTGCATGACACCAAGAGAAATACAATTCCACAGAATAAAACACATAGCACTTGGTGTGCATTAGCCACTTGCAGAAATCTTAATTCAATTTATTATTTTATTCAATTTTTATTCAGCCTTGTCTGCATTTTGCAGGTGGAGAGTCAGAAGCAGAAAGGAGCAAAGATGTATGATGAAGGGTGCACACATGCAAGCAGCACAGCTGTGAACAGGACACAGCTGCCTGGCACCTCCTCTGAACCATTAAAGCTGGCAACAATCTGGCCAGATCAACCAAGGATGATGAGTGGCTTTTCAAAACAATCCTAAAAGAAAGGATCACAAAATGTTGGCTAGCGGAAAGATTCTTTTGCTTTGTTTTGGGAAGGAATGTATTTCCAGCTCCCATTTCCTGCCTTCAATTACCTGTTAATAGTCCCAGATACGACATATTATCTATGTGTCTCATGATTTCTTGCTGTCCACCATTTAGAATAGTTTGGTGAGACAACAACCACTGGAATTAAGCATGATGGTCTGGCCTGTCAGAAGCAAGAAGACAGACAAGAATCTTAATTCATTATGCCAGGAGCATACATTGCTGCCAGAATGCTTTCTGAGAGAAAAAAAACCAACTTTAATTCATCTTTCTATGAATGTCCGGCAGTACAACCAATATCATCAGCAACAGACGAAGCTGAGTCTCTTCAGGAAATGTTGTGTAGAAACTGTTATATTTTTATACATTCAGTTCTGGGATGTGCCTTTCCAAAATGTGTTTTCTTTCAATTTCTCCCTCTCCCTCTGCTGACATTTTGGCATTTGGCCTTGCAGAATCAGCCGCTTCCAGAGTGCTGCATCTTTCTATGGTTCAAAATCAGGATCTCTTCAGTTCCTCCTCTTCTGACACTTTCTGACATCCAGCAATTTTACAGACCAGTAGCCAAACCACCAACTTGCTGTCTCTCTTAACACTCTCAATGCAAACTGACTTTAACAACAGCTTAAGCACAAGACCACTGCAGCTGTCAGAGCTGCTGTTTTTTTTATCAAGCTCTTAGAATGCAGATTAAAAATTAGAGGACCGAGTTTTGTTTTCTCCTTTGGTTGTCCTTGTTTTCTTAAAAAGCATTTAGTTGTCCTATCATTCTTCACCTATAAATGTACTTTGCTGCTAAAAATCATAGGGGCAAATACTACCTCACTGGAACTGTAAAGAAACTCAAATATTAACACCTACTAGCATTGGAGGACTAAGGATTGTAAATACATTTTCTTTATAATCCTCTGCTTTTATATGTTTAGAACTGCTATTATGAAACTGCTATTATGTCTTCTGAAGGCTTTAAATATCCCACACATATATTTACCTCAAGTGTTTTTACCATCATTAAGGCTGAGCAAAACCCTTAAGCACTTCCTGAATTGCGTGAGGAATGTAACACCCTTTCCCTTTTTAGGCTCCAAATGGATTTTACTTGGGTTTCTTGTTTGTGTTTGTTTTCAAACAGCATTTGCACTTAGAAAATAAGGCTGACAAGTCTGTATGACCTACCCTCACATGCATTGGCATTGTAGGTCCCTCCATTAGTGGTCTCACGTTGAGTGAGGATTACCATTCTCAGCTTGAACAGTGAGAGCAAACCAGACAGATGTGCCATTAAGCAAGAAAGCATTCTGACAGAGAATTGCAGAGAAAATCTTATCCCAGAACAGAGAGACTTTAGAAAGCATCTCAACCAGAGCTGGAATGAAGTGACTTTCAAGGTCCCTCCCAATCAAAACCAAGACACAACTCAATGTTCTAATTAAGTCAGCATATACCTTTTGCACTCTAAACAAAAGCAGCTGCAACCTCTACTAGTCCCTGTTCAAATCAGTTGCTAGCTGAAGACTCTCTCTTTTAGAGTTTTGTTGAGCTTTACACCTTATGGAAGTATCAGTGGCGTATTTCACAGCATCCCATTTCCCTAGTTCCTTGCATTTCAGATGCCTTTGTAGCACAACTTGATTACTGCTCTTATTTAGAATTGTAGAACCATAATGTTGGAAAAGACCTTTGAAATAGTGTGCCGCACTATACTGGAGTGCATGCTGCTCAAATAACTTCTCCAAACTTTAACTCCATGATTGTCATGCTAACATGTCCTCTGATGAAGCAACAGATGAACAAAAGTCTTTTCCTCCTTGTTTTGGTTATTTCATTAATGTACAGTCAACTTCGTACTTACGATATCCTGGACTCATCTAATGCTTATAGAATATAAGGAAGGAACCAAAAGAAGTATTGATAACTAATTATCTGTATCTTAAGTGCTTTCATTTTGTAACATAAGGTATCAAATGCTAAATACAGTTAGGTCTAGTTAGATGTTTTTCTGAATTTATCCATTGCTGGGAATAGCACAGCAGTTCCAGCAGTCTGCACAAGAAAATTGTAACTATTATCACATATGACCCCTACATTTAGTTTCTAGGATATCTAAATATGCTTCTAGTGACAGTGAAGGGAAAACATAGTGACAGTGAAGAGAGAAGTAAAGACATTTTTCTCCACTTTCCCCCCAAACCCTAGAAATTTAAGAGGTATGTTACATTTAGAATCTTCACCTTATCACATGAATCTAGCACTGCATAAAACCAGCTTTCAGAAATATTTGTTCCCTACACAGCAAAAGTATGCCCTGAAGGGAGTTCTCCCCTCAATTATTCCTGAAGAATCTTTCTGTATATTTTTGAAGATTCCTAAACAAGTTTCTGTAACAAGATCTAGGCCATAGTTGGAAATAGTGTAACTGATCCTAAACTCTGCTCAACACATTTGCTGGAAATAATTTTAAAAGCAGAACACACTCCACAAAACAAAAGCCAAGGAGTCCAATTGCCACAAGCCCCAAATTCACCAAATGCAGAGATGTCAAAGAACACAATTTCTCAAAAGAAAAATCCCTCAAGATTTTAACAGTTCTAAGCTAAAATCCAGTTCAATCCAGCCAATGTTTTTAAATCTTTGAGACTTACCATGGTCAAGACATATGCTGGTCTGCAAAATTCAGATTAGGCTATTTATATATTTTTTCTTCTCTTAATAGCTTAAGTCCCGTGCAAAGGCCCAGGTCATTGCACATATGTGGCATCTTTTGCTTTTGCCTCTCTAAAACCAGAAGGTTCCAAATACATCAAAGCCAATGAAATCTGCATAATTTCCAATATTCCTGATACAGAAAGTTTTAGTTACCTCTGTGAGAGATTGCTGAGTCCTTGCCTGCCACTTTAGAGCCAGCTACTATCTTTCTCATTGACCATGAAGTCTAGACACCATCATGTCAGCTCTACCACAATCCCCAAAGACTGCTGAGTCCTGGAATGGGATATCTGGCAGCTGGTCCAAGACTTCATTATGAAGAAGCGCAATCTAAAATTTGGTGCTCCTTTTCTGCACAGGTAACAGTGTTCTGTATGTGGAGGATAAAAAACCAGTGTAAGGATGAACCTTGGTTGACTGTAATCTAAAAACGAAAAGCCATTATCGCATGAATGTATATGACCTTCCCTTTTTACCATACTGGCCAAATCCATTGCTTCTGTAAGAGGAAGTATCTGTTCTTCAGTCAACAAATTTTGTCACATAATCCTAATTTCTCTTAATTTATTTACAATAGGTAGAAACATTTAATGAAGCTAATTGTAACACTAATGAGACAGGTTTATTACTGAAGAACAAAAGCTTTATTAATGTCTAATAGCCGATTTGCTGTTTGCAAACTTAAAGAATAGTTATTGTACTTTAAAATAGTCATTGAAGCATCCTAGTGGAATTATCTTTTGATTTTCTACGAGAAGCAGAAAAATGACCAGTAGTAATTCAGTGTAATATAATTTTAATAAAGGAAAATATTCACTGTTGGGAAATATAGAAGTTTTTCCTGGAATATATTACTGTATTCAGTTATCTATACTTCGATTTCCCTTTCATCATGATTTCACATGATTTCACCATGATTTCATCAGTTGTTGGCATTTACCTCAAAGGAGTTTTGTCCTCTAAATATATCTAATTTCAAGTCCATTAAAAAGACAGATTAGATTCTAATTTTTCACTTGCCAAGTAATTTTACAGAACTCCTTGGAAATGAAAATCTCACTGTTAGCTTTTGGAAAAGAACTGGAGATTAGGTGAGGAGTTTTAACTGGCTCACTTCCTAATTAATGCAGCAAATGAGGAATTGGTATTGGGTTGGCACAGAACACACCTGGAGTGCTGCATCCAACTCCAGCGCCCTCAGTACAGGAAGACTTGTTGGGAGTGAGTTCAGAGGAGGGCCACAAAATGATTAATGGGCTGAAGCACCTCTTCTGTTGGGAAAGGCTCAGAGAGTTGAGTTGTTTGTCCTCAAGAAGAGAAGGCCTCAGGGAGACCTTATTGAGGCTTTCCAGTATATGTAGCGGATGAGTAAGATGAGCAAGGGGACAAACTTTTTAGCAGGTCTTGTTGCTACAGGACAGGGAGAAATGATTTTAAACTGAAAGAGGGTTGGTTCAGATTAGATTTAAGAAAGAAATTGTTTAGTGAGAGTGGTGAAACCCTGGACCAAGTTGTCTAGAGCAGACAGGTAGGTGCCTCATCCCCGGAAACATTCCAAGTCAGGACAAACAGAGCTGTGAGCAACCTGATCTAGCTGAAGATGTCCCTGCTCATTGCAGGCAGGTTGGACTAGATGACTTTCAAAAAGTTTCTTCCAACTCGAACTATTATAGAATCCTGTGATAAGGGAAAAATCTGCTACAAAATGCAGCTACTTTATTGCTATACTAACTGGGATTTTTCTCTGTTTTTATTCTAGGTCTAGCTGCATTCTAAACTGCTGAATAGTCATTACTGAGTGATGAATAAAAATAAGTGTAATGCAGCCTCATCACGCAAAACTTATTCTGGATTCCTGCTGAAGCAACACATATTTCCCAGGGGTTTTTGCTGCTGATAAACATAGTTTAAACTAAAACTAATATATCATTCATCCGTATAAGTACAGGTTTCAATTACCATTAAGCAAACAAAACACCAACCAACATGTACAAAATTAACAGCACAACAATTAACAGTTAGAATAACACTAATGCCAGCAGGATCTACTGGAATTCTTTATCACTGAACAGCAACTTCGTATTTCAAAAAGCCCTGAAAAAAAAATCCAATAGTACTATCTGCTCATGTTTATATGAAACTAATTAATACTCCAGAGGTAGGTCACATAGAGAGACATTGTTATTCCCTCTCATTCAATTGTGATTCAGTTCATGTTCTAACTCACCCAAGACCAGGCTCATTGAAAATAGCAAAACTTATTCTTGATTTTTACCAAATTAAAGGTATAAGAATAGCTCATGTAAGAGCTTTTTCAGGTAATTCTTTAAAGGGACCACAGTGGTAAATACTGAATTATTTAAGAACTAACTTAAATCTCCAGTTACATTCTGGATATGAAAACAGCATGATGGTTCCTATTATTTTGCAACCAAGTAGTATCTTATTGATTCTTGGTCCCTGTGTGCTTGTACATTTTATGGCTAACCATGCAGACATCAGTAACTTACCTGGTCGCACTGTTTAACTGTTGTGTTATCTTATACGTCTAACAAAATAGTTTTGTTCACTAAGGTTTAACAACTAAATACCACCTTACCCATAATAACATTCTCATCTAATTTCTTTAAGCTTTAAGTCTATGCTGCTGGCTTTTAAAGCCCCAGGTTACTCATGGCTGCTACAATTCTGCTCCCCTTTGCCCTCTCATAAACAGAATTGTCCTACCAGTAATAAGGACAGGCTTCTGGCATTACTTCCCTATCCTCTGAAAACAGCCCATATCGTTTGGTGTGATCAAAGATATGCTTGCCAGCATTTTACATGCTGATACCACGAGTTCTGTTCAACTTGATATGGCAAAGATAAGATTTTCTGCTCTGTCATACCACTACACTCTGTGTGTTGTTAGATCAGGGTGCGTAAAATGTAAATGTCTGGAGTAATGTTTTCTCAGGAATTCCGATCCTGGAGTAGAGTTGACTAAGGCATAACACTACTGCATGCACTACCGCAAAATTGTGCTCAGGCAGAGTATTTTCCTTAGGTAAAGGCAGCCTTACGTCTTATTTCAATGAGACTGTAAATTTTTTTGTTTCTATCTTATGCAATCTTTATGTTTCTATGACCCCCAAACAAGCCTACCTGAAATGCATTAAAATTAGAAAAATATGAGATGCCATTTTAGCAGAGATTGATAAACACTAATCCTCCAAAGTTGGCTAATGCCACACTTTACGGGAACACAAATTATTAATTCCATGTTTTTTGGCATCACTGTGGGCCAGATGCTTTTCTCAGATCTCTGTTGTGATGGGAGACTCTGGGGACCTCATGAGAAAAATGGAATAAACTTTAGTACATCTAATTGAGATTATCGTCAATCTTAGATCCGCCCTCTATTACCTTAAGAAATGTCGTCTTCTGGGATTAATTATGCTACCTATTCTGTGGGATATTTTTTTACCATATGAGTCACAAATTTCATTATCACATCTCTTCACAAAAACTCTTCATTTTATGTAACAGTTCAGAATACAAAAATAGTTTTTCCACCTGTGCTGTCTATTTAATTTACATGTACTACTGTCACGCATAGACAATTCAACTCTCACATTTCATTGGAATTGTAATCTCTTTACTAATAGAAAAGCTCCATCTGATTTCCTTTATCATTTTTATTGATGAAAAGTCTGGCCTTCAGACTTTAGTTTCAGTCTCTGCTTGCAATGTTTCCCACCTTGTGACTCCTCATTTCACCACTGCAGCAAACCCAGAAGCATACCTCAGATCTTTTTTCTCAGCCCTGGAAAGGCTGTAATAGCCTGGCTTCAAAGATGGTCTACCATCAATACACTCAACTGTTTAATAGTTGAATTAGAGCTTCATGATACCTTTCAACTATGGACTCATTCTGTACATCTTCTCACTTCTTTTTTGCTCCTACTCCCATTGTTTCATGCATTGTAGTATCATCAAAATAACTTTTCAGAGCAAACTCTCGAGCTAGAAAAGGCTATTGATTCATGGGGTGGTGCTCTAACTGAGCCCTGCCAAAGGCCAACCACAAACAGCACATTAGCTGGGAAAATCAGGAACCTCTGCAAATGTATTTCATTCAGTTGGCTTTGATCTCCCCTTTAAATCCACAGACTTCTTCCACTTCCATGTTTTCCCATTAGCACATGCAGAACACCACATAACTATTCACTGGCTGAGAAAGACGATGCAAATAAAGCTATGCTCCAAATTTTCTCGATTTCAATCTATTAAGGAAATTACATACTTTCTTGTGCATCTCTTCCTAAAACCGTTCAGCATTTTTCTTCGCTAAATGACAACATGTATCATTGCCAGGTAGGATGTAGATGACAATTGACAAAACCATGCTATACTGCATATCCTTTATGCTTCCATCTAAATACAGATGATAGGAGGTTAATAGAGGCTAATGCTGGGGAAAGTGTCAAAACGTGCAATCCCCATGTCTTCACTTT
The DNA here is from genome assembly GCA_034336665.1 of Luscinia megarhynchos. Lineage (NCBI taxonomy): Eukaryota > Metazoa > Chordata > Aves > Passeriformes > Muscicapidae > Luscinia > Luscinia megarhynchos. The sequence goes on from CM067592.1 coordinate 70,284,938, forward strand.
ATCACAGAATCACAAAAGGATGACAAACACCTCAAAGATCAAGTCCAACCTTTGATCAATCTCCATCTTGTCAACTAGACCACAGCACTAAGTGCCACACCCGGTTATTATGTCCCCTGTTGCATCTATTCATATTGTTTATAACAGTGTCAAGAGGCTTTTACAGAAGAAGAAGGTCAAACAAAAGATTTTCAAAGCAATTCATTAATTTAAATCCACAAGAAGATTTTTATATTAGTTCTACATCTTTCATTGTCCATTCACACAATGAAATCAAACATTATCCATGAAATTCAAAAATACCAAATTTCATAATTTCTTCCATAATATGCAGGCTATTTACATAACAAATTGCCACTCAATCAGAATTCTATCCTTTAAAATTTTGTAAAGGAACAAATTAGTAATTTATGTCTGAAGCAACACAGAACAGGTTAATGCCATGCACATGTAACAGGGAGAGCTTTTTCAGCATTAAGTGAATTACCATTAAATTATTTGGATAGTAACAAACCTCAGTGTTTCTTTGTTCCCAAATACTCACACTGACTAATCTGTAGCAAATATTGGCATTAGATACTATTCCACTCATATAGTAGTGTGCGGTCCTTTCAAATTCTCACAGCAATGCAGTGTGCCTTATTTAATATGAAACCTTTTGTTTTAAAAGAACCATCTTACATAGAGTAATTAAATTGCCAGTCTGCTTTAATAATCATTAAATGTTACACACACTGAGGACATAGCGTCTTTATGCTATGAATATGTGTCCATTTATTGACATGTCAGCCACATAAGAGTTCCCAAAACCAGATACAGTGAAGCAGTCACAAAGTGAATCAGACAAAAACTTTTTGCCAGATCTAGGTATTAGACCATCTGCTTCTCTTTAGGTACAGAATCATAAACAGGGTTTGGTACCTTGTACAACACTCACTAAAGCATCTCAATATTGAAGTTATATGTAACTATGGTTCTGAAATTTAGAAATTCTTAACCAACAGAAGCACAGATTGGAGACAAGGCCTAAATGGCATAGTAAATAAATGATAATTTCGATTTTCTGCTGTGTTCGCCTTAGAGTGTCTCACTGTTTTGGCCAGGCAGTCTGGACTGCCTGCCAGTGGTGCAGACGGAGTACCTGGAAGCTGGGTGTAACACCACAGTTTATGGAGGGCACATCCATGCAAACTTGTGCATTTGTGTGTTAATTGCTCCACCTCTGTGCATATGCAAAGAACATGGCCTGATGCAGACGTGAAAACTTTCCCTTTCTTTTATATTTCTGCCTATTCTATGTGCAGTACTTGTTTGAATGGTGGGTCTTAGTACTCATGGGAACAGAGATTTGGGCCTTGATCACTTTTATACTAATTCTCAGCATACATTGCTCAGCAGAGCTGCTGGTGGTCTCTAAGGGTTAAGTAGTTCAGCCTTATCAACGGAGGATTGAAAAGTTTTCTGTGTACATTCCTAGTCTTGTCCTCAAGAGGAACTTCAGACCTAAATACAGTTTTCCAGATGGCAGAAGTATTCCTATATGATGCTCAATTTGTAGTGTTCAAACTCTTTCACCAGTAACTTTTACTTCTCCCAAATGATTTGTAAAGTAAAACCTGACAAATCCTTCAGAGAGAACATTCATCATCCAATAATTTAAAAAAGCTTGACTCTGTTATTACCACACCAGGGGCCTGGGGGCTTGTTGGCAAGACTGCTTTGCACGAACAGCATACAAAAAAAAGCTAATGGGATCTTCACCAAACTATTTTTCTAAAAGAAAACCAGAGGCAATCCAATTCTGCAGTCAATGAATAAGCTACTAATCATTGAAACTAAAGGATTCAAACAAAAGTGTGTCATGGGTAGGATACAAGAGGATATTATATTTAACTATAAACCAGTAATTAAATTGTGCTGACAGTTACCTTTTATAGTGTATGCTAGAATGAAATGGCACCATTTTTCACACAGATTTTAAAATTAAGATCAGTGAAACTACCAAAAGGACCACAGAAAAGAGTACTCTTTTTAATCCCTCGTAGACCAAGTCCAGAAGAAGACAAGAAAAAAAGCAAAAGAAACTTTCCTCTAAACATTGTACCATCCCACATTACCCATTTTTATTTTCAAAGCTGGTTGTTTCACAGAAGGGATCTGCGGACATAAATCTTATGTGTGTGGTTTTGCAGAGAAGCACAGCTCAGAAATCAGCACATTATCAAAATTCAAGTACTCATCCAGGAATCATGGTGGACCTTGTGTTCCAAGAATAGCACTTAATACTTAATAGCATGGTATCTTCTTCACTTTGTTTTAATGAGAAGTAGAACCTTAGAAAACAGATAGGGTAATTCTTGCAATGCTATATGCCATTCAGGTGAGTGTCCTCTGGTATAGTATTTCATATAAAAAATGCAAAGGCTTTTTCCTCAGACACATGTATGGATTTTCTTACCTTTGGTTCCATTGAAATGAAGCTGTGGGTACCTCTACTTGAAAGAACTGATCTTTTAATTGTTTTACTGTGGTAGAAGTGATAGTAGTCCTTCAATGTTCCAATCTGTAAGAGCAGAAAAGAAAAAAAAGGAGTGGAAGACTTAATTTAATGAAATTGGTTTCCTGTTTTTCATTTTGGAAAGTCTATAAATTATGCAATTTCCTCTGTGCTGAAATGTTACTTGAACCCACTGATCATCTTTCAAAAGAAGGACATATTATATGAAGTAGATGAAGTATCCTTGAGGCAGTAACTGCATAACCAAAGATTATGACTGAGCTGCTTAGTCTGGCTGTATCTACCTTTTTAATGTTTAATTTATATGCAGTACTTTAGGTAATTCTATATCAATCTATATCCAAACTGTCCTCAAACGGCAAGTCTAAAAATCATTAAATGGCTATAGGGTTATTAAAAAGCATTCCATCTAGTCTGCTTAAGGAAATTTACTGTAAAACATACTAGACTTTGTTATTTATATAATTAAATTATAAAAAGGACATTCACAGCGTCAGACTATACAACAGGAAGAGCTTTCCAGTTCTGTCAAATGAGAGCAAAAAGTAGAAGAAAGATGTAAATAATAACTTCATAGGATAATAAATCATTTAAGGTACAAAATCAACTAATGCAAAATTGCGAATTTCACAATGGTGTAATAAAAATACTTTTAACTCATCCCTTGAGCACACAATAGAAATACAAATACTGAAGTGAGATGGTCTCCACAACTTGAAAAAAATCTTCCTTTCAAGAGTCATCAATATGTCTGCTTTCATTTTCCATTTTTAACTTGAAACTACAGTTTCACTCACCTACAAACTAACACTGTCTCCTTGTCTTTGGGAGAATGCCTCTTCAACTCATTTGGAATTTGACCTACTAGTGCACTGCAAATTTTGTAAGACTATTAATAATTTAGTTTAAAGTTTCTCAATGATGAGCAAAAAAGGGACAATTGAGCCTACTGTCATTTCAAGTTAAAACTCAAAGTGAAACAGGCTCATGAAACAGGCTAGGTTTTCCAAATAGAGTTGAATGATACCACCAAACAGGATGGAGCAACACTTAAAAACTTTCGCATTAAAAAATCCCTCAGATTTCTTAATTTGTATCTATAAGAATACATGTGCAGGCAACTTGAGAGCTCAGCAGTAAAGACTTGAAGAGAGCTGAAAATAAGTCACTTGAATACGAGAAAATAAAAACCTTAAGAAAATATGAAAGTAGACTACAAAGAAAATATTGATATTGATAGAAAACAGCAACAATTTAAATTAATTCATCTAACAAGGAAAACCGGATCTAGGATATTAATACCAGTCTGTGAGGGTGGTCCATCAATATCTTCATTTTGGGAGGAGTAACTCAGGTCTAGCATAAGAAAAATACCAAAACATTCAGTTAAACCAATTTAGTATATCATAAATTAAACAGGAATTGTTTTTTCTAAGACTACTGAAAGTACATCAGCAGTAGGGTAATTTTCATGCTGCCTTCTCTCTGAAAGGCAATTCCAGCTGAAGTGGCACATCTCCACAACACAGTTATAGTGACTGGGTTACAGCCGGCTGGTGGCCAGTCAACAGCGCTGTTCCTCAGGGCTCAGTCCTAGGACCAGCTCCATTCAAAGTATTTAACAACAATCTGAATATAGGATTTCAGTGCTCCATTAACATGTTTGCTGATGATACCAAACCAGAAGGTGCTGTTGACCCTCTTGAGAGACTAAACATCTTGCAGATGCATCTGGATAAATCAGAGCATCAGGCTATGATTAATGGGATGAAATTTAAAAAGTTGAAATGCTGGATTCTGCCCTGGGGATTAAGTAACACCAGGCACAAGTGTAAAACGGGAGTGAAGCGGCTGGAGCAACCTGTGGGAGCTGGCTAACATTAAGCTAAGCGTGACTCTGCCATGTATCTGGGCAGCCATGAGGCCAAACTGCATCCTGGAGTACCTCAGATATCGCATAACCAGAAAAAGGAGGTGGTTATCTTGCCATATTCAGCTTTGGTAAGCCTCATTTCAAGCACTCTGTGTAGGTCTGGGCCCCACAATTTAAGAAGGATGTGAAGGTCCTTGAATGCGTGCAGAGGAGGCCAACAAAGATGTGGAATACCCTGGAAGGCATGTCTTGTGAAGTGGGGCTGAGCACCTTGGCTTGGAAAATAGCAGGCTGAGAGGTAACCTCATTGCTCTCGACAGCTTCCTGAGGAGGGGACAAGGAGATGGAGGTGCTCATGTCTTCCACCTGGGATGCTGGGATGAGTCAGATCAGTTCAGAAGGGCATCAAAGGAGGTTCACACTGAACTTCAGGATGTCTCTTTACCAAGAGAATAGTCAAACAGGCTTCTTGGAGAGGTCTGCGAATGCCCCAAGTCTGTTAGTATTTATGAGACATTTGGACAATGTTCTTAATAATGTGCTGTAACTGTTGGTCAGCCCTGAATTTGTCAACTAGATGACCACTGTAGGTCCCTTCCAATTCTATTCTATCCTATTCTCTTCTACTCTGTTCCACTCCATTACTTTTGACCACAGAAACTAAAGTTTATTCTAATTTTAAGAGTCTGTGGCACAGTCTAGTAGCATTTGGTTACTGTTGCACTCTTTTCACATTACTGTTATTTATAACAATCACAGAAATTTGGTGCCAGGCTTAGTGCAAGTGATGGCATGCTTCCCTGAGACAGAGGGATGTAATCAGTTACTTTCTGGATGTTTCCTGGATTCATCAGTAGCCTTAAATAAGACTGAAGTGCCAGCTGCAGGGAAGTGATTTAGTCTTGCTTCTTAAGTCTTCAGAGACCTGCAAAGTGCACACTCACCCTATCAGTAACCTACAAAGGTAACTGAACCTTTTTAGACCTTGCTGCCTTCAGAGTGCATTAAAACCCAGTACTTTTGTCTGTGTGTCTACAAAAGCACATGTTACAAAAAAGACTCAGCTCAAACAGGTAACTGGATTTACAACTGGTTTACAACTTCACAGAACTGTTTAAATAGAAAGACCACATTACAGGGAAAATAAGCATTCATCCTGCTTCATCCTACAGAGGTCTCAATGTCACACAGCCCACAGTGTTTTGCCTACCACTAATTTAATTGTTTATTTATTTAGTTATTTACTAAAGATTAACTGACCACTCTGAGGGCATCCAAACAAGCAAATTTAGGAGATTACCTAATTGCACTCCTGGAGGTTCTACAGTTTAGCAGAACTAGCCATCCATGGAAGATACTGGAGGCATCTGCATGCTTCCAGCCGAAGAGGGACAGCATGAGGCTTTGTAATCCTTGTCAAATCTACTCCCTCTGAGAACTTGGGCTGAGGAGACAGAATTAAGTCCTTGGAATTATGTACAGCAATTGCAATGCAATGTCTTCTAAACACCATTAGTTTTCAGATAATAACAGTGATTATTTAGAATTGTGAGATCTACAGCTTTAGTTCATAACTGGCAAGAAATTAAAAGGCGCTCACATCTTTTAATTGTAATTAAATTCATGTTCACTTAGACCTTCCAGTTCCTTGGACCACTAGGAAGAAGAATTAAACCATGTAACTATAGAACAATACTTCTCTCTTGTTCAATTGTTTTTTATACTTCAAACTCCCAGGTCCTAGAGGCACTGCCAGAAAAAAAGCAATGCAACAACGGAAACACCAGAGCTAACTACTCTACTAATGCTAGAGGCTGCAGGCAGTTTCACTCATATATCATTGGGAAATCACTTTTTTTTTACACAGAGGGCATGATTTCTTTAAAAAGAAATAGGAAAATATTGCCTGGCCAAAGAAAAATAATGGACTTCTAATTTCTTTCGAAGTAGTATTTGCAGATAAACATTTTCAACAGATCTGTACATACATTTTAGTTGCATTTAAACTATATTTATTCAAGGATAAAATAATTGCCAGGAAATTATTTCAGTTATCAGGAACTAACAATCCTACAATATCAACGTATAATCCCTGAAACCAAAGCATTCACATATTTACTTTCAATTTATATTTATCAGGTATTATTTTCTATTTTAAGCTGAGAAAATGTGTTAAAGTTAACATGAAAAAAGAACCAAACTTTCTAAGCTTGCTCTTGAAAAATATTTCTTCCATATATTGTTTTATAGTCTAGGGCAATAGTAAGATAATTTAGGATATAATTACTGAATTAATTAATCTACAAGTGCATTGTGTCCTCATGCACTCTGTAAGGAAATACAAATGCTGAAGATGACTGTTAAACATACTTAAAATATATTTATATGGTCACCACACTGACCTACCTGACTAAGCTCTGAAACTAAACTGACTGAAACTTCTATGTAGCTGAACAAGAGTAGGGAAGTCATTCCAGGTACTGGGCAGAAACCTAAGAGATGCTTCTTAGCTTGAAAACAATTTTTGGGTTTTTTTAAGAGGCAAATCCTTTAAACATCTAGGTGCAAATTGCTCTTCTCCTGGAGGGCTGAACTGAAAACAATGTGCTACTGATTTGGTGAATTGGAGAATATACTGGTAAGGGTCCCTGTTTCACCCAGGCTTTAATGAATTTGCTCCTAAATGGATTTGAAAAAGAAAGACAGATCAGGTACAGATATGATTCTGAACTCAGTAAGACAGTAGAAGAGCCAAAGAAACACAAATCTACTACCGCTGTGCAGAGCTGGTATATAAATCATTATAAATAGGCACATAAATATTTAATATGGAGGTGAAGGTATGACCCTTCTCATTTTTCAGAACTGCAAAAAGTTTCTAAAGTTTTAAAGATCTTGGAAGAAGAAAATATCAAAAACTTAGAGATGAAGAAAGTTTATTAAGTTTACTATTATCATCTCATTTTAACAAAATCAACTGTTTCAAACTTTTACATTTTTTTCAGATTGAAGCATTTGTCTCTGAAATATCATTGCGAGTGTACTCTGCATAATATGACAACATTTTAAACATTTTCATAGTGTCCCAGTTAAAGAGAAAGGGGGTGGAGTTTTTAGCATTTTTATTCGATAGCACCCACATTCATCATTGGGAGGCATAGCTTCTGCAGGAAAAAGCCAGCCCAGAAACTGGGAATTCACCACTCTTGCGTCGGTCACAAAAGCAGAGTGCACTGTCCTCTTAAATCATGGTGCACTTGGTCCCTTCTGCTGCCCACCAGTTCTTTTCCCTCCTCACATTTCTCCTCTGGAGCACCATGATGGGAGTTCCAGTGTTGAAGAGGACAGCACCAAGCAGCAGAGAGCTGGAGGTGGCAGCTCCAGAAAGTGCAGAGGACTGAGCTTAGCCAGCAGCTGCACAGTTCCTTTTTACAGATGAACTAGCTTCCAGGTTTTGTTTTGTCCCTGCTTTCCACTTTTTTCGGTCTGAGTGGATGGGTGGGGGAGAACACTATGCTGTGGAAGCTCTCCTCACCATTTTGCCTTTGTTTGGAGACCAATCCTGGTGTTATCTTTGAGAAGCCTTTCTCTTGTTCCTGGTGGTGAATGTTCTTTTGTGGGTAAGGCACCTCCTTTTCATCTACTTTTTACTATTGATACTGCTGTGGTTATTGTGATTTTAGTAAATTGTTACTTTCATCACATTATCTCTCCTTATTGTCTCTCTATTATCTGAAGAGGTGGGAGAAAGAGAGTGGCTTATTTGAAGTTTAGTTCCCTGTTGGTTGTTAAAATCAGCACACAGAATCACAGAATCACAGGATGGCCTGGAAGACTCGAGCTGAGTGGTGCAGCTGACATAGTAGACAAATAGGATACCATTAACAGGGACCAAGACAAGCTTGAAAAGTGAGCCCATAGGAATCTTATGAGCTTTGACAAGACCAGGTACAAAGCACACTTCAAACATAAATCAAAAATCTCACAAGGTGAGCCCTTAGCCCTTAATTTTGACCCCTGTTGGCTTGTTGTTACCCACAGACTTAAACGAGTCCAATACTAGAGAAAACTGCCACTCCCTTTCCTTCTCGAGTCACTCCAGACAAGCAAGGATTAAACATGTTAAAACCACAGTTCTGGTTCAGCATTTAGGGGCAAGAAAGCTCTGCAGAGACTGTCAGCTGTCTGCTGATCCACCCAAACTAAAGCACCCATATCTGTAAAGTTCATGGTCATTCCAGACCTGGAACCTAAACTTAACTTGTATCGCAAGAAACAAAACTGTACAATGGAGTTTTTGGGGGAACCAGGATGGGGCTTTTTCACCATAAGATACTACAGTAGTGACCAGACTTTCTCAGCCTCCAGCTCTCTTCTCCAAAACCTCACTGTTGGGTTAGCACTGACAGATCTCCAGCATACTGAGGCTGGAAGACCAACCACCATTAGGACAGCTGCAGAGCTGCTCAGACAACTCAGCTGCAGATTGAGATGAGGGCTCTTCTCTCCCAAACATAGCATCAAGTTGAAAGGTTTTTCAATTGTTTAACTAAAAGAAATTCAACTGCCCATACTGTGGAGACTCCTGTATGATAGAGGTAGGAACCTTGTTCTCAAGGTAGGAAAAGCCTAACTTGCCAATTCATATCTGCTTCTCCCATATTCCCTTTTCTTCAGGTTTATTTTAAATGGAACTGATGTCTGCAAAGTGTTGCTGTTCCTGAGCAGTGACACACTGAACAAGTTGGGCTTGGTCTTAAATACACCCCTTTTTCCTGAAGAATTTTTTGAGTCTCCTAGACGGAAAGAAACTTATACTGTAAGCAGGAGTTCTTGCCCAGTGTATTGAATCTTCAGTCTGGAGGACAGGATAGTTCAGCTGGAAAAAATAAGATACCCTACTGAACCATCTGCATATGAAAAATAAAGAAAACTGCAAAATAGAGAGGGAAGTTTAAAAAACCACACAGCTATTTTAGCAGCAGAAACATCACAATTCCACAGTAGTATACTATGCTGCATCTCTTCAACATGGTGGGAATGCAACACTTTACTACTTAACCACTGGCATTCCTTCTCATTTTAAATAGAGAGAAAAGCATATCACCTTACTGAATTAAATACACCATTCTAGCCTTCATTTGTATTTTTCATTTATGTTTCAGTTATTTGAATGGAAAAATTTTGTCTGGGCACTTACCCTGAACGAGTTTAAATTTGTAAATATCTAATGCCAAAAATTAATAACAGTCATTAAAATAAAGTAACTCAGTCTTATGTTCTTTAAGGTATTGTCACTGCTGTTGCTTACATGCTGCTGTATTTTGTTTCAAAAATAAGGTAACATATTAATCCTTTCCCTTGAAAAATAAACTCCAGCCTCTTCATTTTCATATGCCTTTGTTAGTAGGATTAAAACACATCGATATTCTGAGGTTGGTTATAATTTTTTATATCATTCTAATTCAGTATCAAATTGAGACTTTTTACAGTTATGTTATTGTATTCCATATCTATCTGTGCCCAAAAATTATTACTGTAAGACCCTACAGGCAGGTATGCTGTGTGTGTGTCTAGGAATGCTGTCACAGACATTTTTAAAATCCTCTCTCATGAGCAGCTTCTGGTTCTTTGCCGTGTGGTATTTGCTTCACGGGTTATGTCTTTGCTCATGGAAAGGTTTTGTCTTTTTGTCAATTTTGGACTACCTCTATAAAAGTAATTTTTCTCACAGTTTTCTGGGCTTTCTACTGCATTATAGAATATAACAAGCATCCTTATAGTCTCAATTCTAAAATACAATAAATTAAAACTAAAAGCTACATTTAAAGGTGGAATTCTAAATTCAGAGTTAGATTTATTCCAAACTATTTTTAAAAATCAACGTTCTCCTTTTCTACATAGAGAAATGCTCTACTGAAAATATATAAAATACATTTAGCAACATAAATCGAATTATGTTTCCTCTGAGACTCCTAATTGATCCATAACTTTTTAAAATTTTGAAAAAAGCTTCCTACATCACACCTTTGCATAAAGGTTACTTTGTACAGTTGTATTTTAAAACAAGTATTGTCAAATGAAATTCTGCTTTTCAAAATTAGAGTACTTTAGTGCTCTCTTGGTAACCTTATTTAACATATGGAATTACTTTGAAAAATAAAGAGAAAAAAAACTAACAACCCAACAGCAATAAAAAGTGTGTTTTACATCACTAAAATAACCCAAAAAATTTCTATCACAAACAAGTTCTAGTACAAATCAGCAGGTAAGATTAATTTAGGTATTCGAAAGAATAAATTCATAGCCGTAATTCTAATGCATGCTGATCATAGTAAGAATTATTAATTGAATCTACACAACTATATGGGAAGAATAATCCTTCCAAACATGACTATGGCACCTTTTTTTAAATTATATATTTTCGTAAATCCTATCGTTATTGAAATTATGAACTCTCTGCTTTATTGAGTTCTGAAAAGTGGGAGAGGTTAACTGACTTTTTTAAAATAAAAATATACTTTGATCATATTTAATTAAAAATAGTGCTACTCCTAAAAGTGCAGATAAAAAAGGAATACTGAAGCCAGATCATAAAAATAGAAATCCAAATGACACCCATCAGGCAAATAAGGCCTAGGAAAAGCTGCCTGAGTAAAGACTGTGTGAAAATTATGTTTGAGTCCTACAGAAACGAGCAGCAAAACCTTACATGCCACAGGTTATAGGAGACCACAGTCAATATATATTCCTTGCAAAAGAAATGACAGAAGCAGGGCTTGAGCTTGACCCTTACTCTTCTCTTGCAGCTGCAGCTCTGAGGAGGACATGCATCAGTCTTTACTGGAGGACAATATCTGAGCTGTGCTGTGTTTTACAACCCTTTAAACAGTGTGGTACCACTTCCCTATAGATGAAAGCATACAAATATGCTCTCAGTGATGTTAAAAATGAAGAAAAAGTGAGAAGCTGAAGATATCTGGACACAGTCTTGATTGTTCAAGCATTAAATTGGAAAAAAAGTCACTACAGCACTTTAAAAATTTCTTGGAAGGTCAGGTTTCATCCACCTCTTCTCTACGACTGATAAACAGGTTGCGTCTATTAAAACAACATTTTAAAAATTATAGCTAAAAATTAATGAACACAGGTCCTTAATTATTGGACAGGCAGCGGTAGAGGGGTTTATATGAAGTGTAGACTCCAACAGATATATTAGCCTAAAACATTTGAGGGGAGATGGTGAAGAAAGCCTTTTCCACATTTGTCATGTGAAGCATTAAAATTCAAGTACAGTAATTACAGGCATTAATACCTGCAGCTGTGAGCTTTGCCTTGTGAGCACTACAGCAAGGGCAAGCTCATGCCCCTGTCAAATAAAGTAATGCAACGTTATGCAGCAAACCTGTGACCATGCGCTTGCAGTTCCAGGGCAATTTTTTATGAAAATGCTCAAAAGGAAGTCAATCATTTCCTTCATTGTCATTAATATTTTCTAACATTTATTTTCAATACAAAAAACAGCATAATATAAACTGGTAGTTTATGCCCTTTTTTAGGAAGCCCACTAAGTCACCACCTTGTTTCTGCAAGTAGAAATGAGTGCAACAAAGCATATTTATACTCTACTGAGCAAACAAAAGTAACCTCTTCAGTATTTAAAGTGATGTCAATGCAGTCATCATGCATTTTCAAGTTCAAGCCATAACACACATATTTTTTTATGTGCAGAGAAGCAGTTAGGCAATATGGTAATATTTGTTTCAGTAGCACCATCATCATTTTGATGAAGCCACCAAAAAGGAAACAAATACCTTGAACTTTTAATTTTGAGGCATCAACTAAATTGCCACTGCTTTCTGATTTTTTTCCCTTTCCTAACTTGATAATCTGTAATTTAAAAAATTATATACTGCATCAACTGAAATGAGCTTTGTCTCTCTTTCAACTTTCAATCCTATTTCATGTTGTATCACAAAACAAATGTAAAATGAGGATGCATAGTCATGCAGCATCACGAATGTTTGTTGAAGTAGCAAACAGAACTGCAGTATGCCATATATTATCACTACTCCCGGCTCTAAAGGCTATTGTTTCTTTGTAATGTTTCTTCACCTGCGCTGTCATATATGTAATTATAATAAAGCACAAGAATGAGGCTTGACAAAGTTCTGACCAGGCTACTTCATACATGCAAACAATATAAAGGTTAGTTAAAAGATTTTATTTTTTAACAAACTACTGCAAGAAAAGTGTCACAACAAACAATGTACACATTCATTTCCTTTTAAATCTTGATTCTGAACTATTTAATAAGCATCATCCCTGTCCTGATACTTGTAAACATCTACCCAGTCCCATGGGATCAAGTACCTTCCCACTTACAAAACTGCAAGTCAGAAATAACTATTGAAACTAATGAATTTCAGAGGCATAAATCAAGACCAGTCAAATCTAATGGGGTTACTTGTATGAGGAAAAGATTTAAGAACCATGCAGTTCTTCTACAACAGTAGAAATACTGTTATATATGCATCCAGTTATTTAAACATCAATATAAAACTCCTAAGCACATTAATAGCAAGGGAATTTATATCTTTCAAAATAACTAATGCGGTGACTTACACTAGTCATACTGTTTTACAGTGAATATTTATATTGCCAGCAATAAACCTTTTCATGCTGTACTTTGTCTTACAAATCTGAATTCAGCTCTTACTGGTCATAGGAAGTACAATGTTTTCATTTAACTGACTTTCTCATGAGACTTGATTTAATCAATTTCCTCTTCCATTACCGATATAATTTACCAAAGAGTTATAAAGAAGAGACTCATGGGAATATCAAAGACTGAGTTAAATTCATCTGTGTGGGGTGTGTAGGATTTAAATCCAACCCTCTTACACAGTTAACCTAGATCACACTTGCTCAGCTTTGTACTCTAGAAAAATCTGGTATCTTCCACTCTGCACAACATATTTAACCAAATACACAGAAGCATGCAACTGGCCCAGAACCCCAGGCTACTGACACCTGCATTTATTTTACTTGGTTAATGCTAGAGCTGTGCAAAAGTTAATACTTTTTTTTTTGTGTTAAAGTAAGGTTTGTCAATATTCTTTATGTCTCTATATGTAAACCTGTTGACTTTCATAAGACTAGAGCACCTGCTCATGCAAAAGTTTAACAGTATGAAAACAAAAAAATTCTGACAGCATCTAAAGATCCATTAAAAGAAAAAGCAAGTAAGTGAGCAAATGAGACCAAAAATATATTTGCATCATGTAGCATTCAAACGTGAATAAAACAGCTACATTGTTATAACTTACATTTAGCAAGGATTTGAGAAGTATTATGGCACACCAAGGGACTCTATTCTAGCACAGAATATGTCTAGCATAGTTTTGCAATATTCCATGTAAAGTTGCTATTTGCAATAACAAAAATAATAAAATACACACACAAAAATTTGGCACAAAAAAGTGACATCAATTCAAATATACACAGGTCTCTCTTGCTGTACCATTTTTCAAAGTGCTAGAAGATTCAATAAAGTTTTCACTGAATTCACTGGAATTTTTTCTTGTGTTTAATGGTGACCACAGTAAGAATTTAAAGAACTTAATTCTTTGTTAACCTAGACCCCTACATGGCCTATATTTTAGATTAAGTGTAATTAATCGCGTTAAGTTAAAAACTAACTTAAGCTTCTAAATTACTTCGGACTACAGAGACAAGCCAAAGAGATCTAATACTCAATTCATTACAAAACATCTAAATTTACTAAAACTAATGATAAACAAGTTACAGATCTCAGACCCTATCCATTTCATACATAAAAAGAATATTCCTTGGTGATCTTGTCATTTGGAGAGCAGAACCTTACAACCTCAGAGTTGAGAGAATGCCTGGAAGTGGTTTTTCTTGGAGAAAGGATAAAAGTATCTATTGTACATTTGTTTAATACATTGATATTAAACATATCAAAATACTGAAATAAGGAAAATATACTCAGAATGACAGCAATGCATTGGATATAACTATGTGTTCTTTATAAATGGATTTTCATTTCTATTTGAAACAGTGATTTAAAGTCCTATTTGAGAAGAAACATCACAAAAACTACACAAATTTCAGCCACCAATAAAACTGCTCACCGTGCAGTTATGTTTGTCAGGCAAGAAATGGAAATTGCTCAAATTTCACACAATTGGAATGGCATGTATATACATGAAAGCTTCCAAAAGAGCAGTCTGTTGCAATGGTAGAACCATTTATTGATGCCAACACAGACCAGGACCCTTTGGGGTCACGGAATGTTAATTCTTACAGAAAACAAAGCCCTGTAAGTGTTTTGGCCTGCAATGCAGGATGTGACCAAGAGTATGTATTCTATCACGGTCTGTTGAAACCAGGTGGGGCAGTGATCTTTATCTTTTCCACAACCCATCCTTCCTCCAGGGAAGTATCTTCTGTTAATGAGCCATTGAGTCTCACAGCTTGACTGATAAAATTACATCATCCCATTTTATCTACTTAGATAAAATCTGAGATTTGGAACATCAGAGCAGCCTTTTCCTCTGGATTCCAGAGGAAAACCAGATCTTTCCACACTATCACTGGACCTTCAGAGGAAAACTGCATCCTTCTAAAGGGCCACTGCTTCAACTGAACCACATCTGTCCCTCCAGGAGGATTGCAGCCACCACTTAACGGGACTGCTATCAACACCCTGACTGACAGGGTGTCAGGTTGTACTCTGACTCTGTCAATGTTTTGCAGGTTTTTGGAGGTTTTTTTCAGGTTTAGTTTTGGGGGTTTTTTGTATTACTGTATTTTTATTTTAATTTTCCTAGTAAAGAACTGTTATTCCTCTTCCCATATCTTTGCCTGAGAGCTCCTTGATTTCAAAATTATAATAATTTGGAAGGCGACATTGGACATTGTCCATTTCAAGAGAGACTTCCACCTTTCTTAACAAACACCTGTCTTTCAAATCAAGACATATTTTGGCGCCCAATGTGAGGCATGAGGGCATCGAGAGAAAAATGAATAAGAGTTCTTGAGTAATCTAATTTTTTGCGTGCTGGATATAGAAACCTCATTAGGTGGCATCATGTGGTCTAGCTTGCCCTGTTTTGGGTGGCATGTGGTCGTGGCTATATTTCTCCCATTTCCAGGCCCTTATCTAAATATGAGTCCTATAACAAAAGCTACTGTGGCTGTTGTGCAGTTTGCTTCATGAGTTAGTAAGGTGAGGAATTCATGGATCTTTAACTTCCTCTGCAAGGCAGGCACATGGATTCAGGGCTATCACACACTAACTGTATATTTTTGGGGTTATTTTTTCCTCACAGTACTTACTGAGAGGAAATAACACCAAGGGAAATTTTCTCTTCACGCAGCTTTTTGGGTCTACCCCATCAGTTTTTGAAGAGTTCAAAACCTTCTAAATGCTAATGATACTGTACAGAGGCTGGTATTGCTGATATGCCTGTTCTGTTTAGCATTCAGAGATAAGGGAAGATTGGGTTGGAAAACCACCCTCATATCTACCTCAGAGAACAGGGATACTGCCCCAGAGCCTGACCCTGCCCCACAGCCTACCCCAGAAATAAACCATGCAAATTGGATGGGGGTAATGGAGAAGAAGACATGCCAGGTGCTGAAGGAACATACTTCCCCAGCTGGTGAGAAACCCTCCCCCTGCCCTAAAGAGAGAGAGTCTGATGGTGCTGCAGTGGAACCCATAGATGTTGTATCTGTCCAGCTTCCAGCTGAACTGCAGGGGCAGCCACAACTAGCAGCAGTTGCCCCTGTGAAAACTAAGAAGTCGAAAATTAAATCAGAGCACCTAGTTAAAAAGGATAGGAAAGAAGGGCCCTCACAACCAGCAGGGGAGCTAGACGACGAGATCATCACCAATTTCTTGTCATATGAAAGTTTCTGTAATCTGTGAAAAGACATTGTACGACAGGTGCATGATGCTTATACAACCTCTTTACTTCGAGTCTGGGACCTTATGGGAAGAGGTGTGCAACTGGATGGTACTGAGGCAAGGAATTTGGTACCCTTGACCCAAGATTCAGGTGCAGATCAAGTATTCATAAGGGAGCAAGGCCCTCGTTTCCCTCTGGGAGCAGCTTTTAATGAGTGTCAGAAAGAGGTTTGTCAATAAAGAGAGAACGCAGGAGCACCACCATAGAATGTGCTGGAAGACCCTTGAGGAAGGGATCGAGCAGCTTAGAGAAGTGGCAGTATTAGAGGTACTCTTTGGGAGGGATGGACAGCGTGACAATGACCCTGACAAGGTCAGGTGCACAGGGCAGATGCTATGGAATTTTGCAACCCTGGAGCTATCTCAATATACCACCTTCATTGCAATGATTAATGCTGATAACCACCAAGAGACAGAGGGTTCTGTCATTAACAAACTTAGAAATTACTAAAGAGAGTATAATCAACATCTTGATGCAGGCGCATGTCTCTGCTGTGATTAAGGAATCCAAAGAGGAAATGAGAAAGATGAGGAAGGAGGTGGGGAGAAACAGTTCCCACATGGCACCTGTGCAACTCACAGGCCCCAAAGTCAGAGCCAAACATCCCCCAGCTAGGAAAAGGATACAGCCCCCAAGCTGACCTGTGGTTCTTTTTGCATGACCATGGTGAAGACATGGGAAAGTGGGATGGGAAACCCACTTCTGTCCTGGCAGCACGGGTGTGTCAACTCAGGGAGGGAAACACTAACCAGGGGAACCGCGCTAAAGTGAAGGTAGCCTCAACCTCCCATGGTAAAGGTGCAGGGTATTACAGAAGGGAGGATGATCTGTCAGATCCCCTTGAAGGAACCTCCACTATGTATGCCCAGGAAAGAAATAATAACCAGAGTTAGAGGGGCCCTGCCTCTAGCCAGGGAGAGGCATGGGATGACAGGATCTATTGGATAGTGTGGGTGCGATGGCCTGGCACATCAAAGCCACAGAAACATAGAGTGTTAGTTGATACTGGTTCACAATGCACACTGATACCATCAGAACATGTGGGGAAGGTACCTGTTTCCATTGTTGGAGTGACGAGGGGATCACAGGAATACACTTTGCTGGAAGCTGAGCTTAGCCTGACAGGGAAGGGTTGGCAGAAACGTCCTATTGTAACTGGCCCAGGGGCACCAGGCATTCTAGGCATAGACTTCCTCAGGAACGGCTACTACAAAGACCCAAAGGGGTTCAGGTGGGCTTTTGGATTAGCTGCTGTAGAAGCAGACAGCATTAGGCAGTTGAACACCTTGCCTGAACTATCAGAAAACCCATCTGCTGTGGGACTCCTGAAAATGACAGATCAACAGGTGCCAACTGCCACCATGACAGTGCACCGCCGGCAGTACCGGACAAATCGAGATGCTGTGATCCCCATCCACAAGATGATCCGTTAGCTGGCGAGCCAAGGGGTGGTCAGCAAAGCCCACCCACCCTTCAACAGCCCCATCTGTCCTGTGCGCAAATCTGATGGAGAATGGAGATTGACTGTGGACTGTTGTGCATTGAATGAAGTGACTCCACCGCTGAGCGCTGCCATGCCGGACATGCTGGAACTCCAGTACGAGCTGGAGTCCAAGGCAGCAAGGTGGTATGCCACCATTGACATAGCCAATGCATTCTTCCCCATTCCTTTGGAAGCAGAGTGCAGGCCTCAGTTTGCTTTCACCTGGAGGGGCGTGCAGTACACCTGGAACCGACTGCTCCAGAAGTGGAAACACAACTTCACCATCTGCCATGGACTGATCCAGGCTGCACTGGAAAAGGGTGAGGCTCCAGAACATTTGCAGTACATTGATGACATCATTGTGTGGGGAAACACGGCAATGGAGATATTTGAGAAGGGGGAGAAGATCATCCAGATTTTGTTGGGAGCCGGTTTTGCCATTAAAAAGAGCAAAGTCAAAGGACCTGCCTGAGAGATCCAGTTCCTGGGAGTGAAGTGGCAAGATGGACAGTGCCAGGTCCCCACTGAGGTCATCAATAAAATCACTGCAATGTCTCCACCAACAAGCAAGAAGGAAACACAAGCTTTCCTAGGTGCCATAGGCTTTTGGAGAATGCACATCCCTGAGTACAGCCAGGTTGTGAGCCCTCTCTGCCTGGTCACTCGCAAGAAGAACGATTTCCACTGGGGCCCTGCACAACAGCAAGCCTTCGCCCAGATAAAACAGGAGATTGCCCGTGCAGTAGCCCTGGGCCCAGTCCGGACAGGACCAGAGATGATGAATGTGCTCTACTCTGCAGCCGGGAACCATGGTCTGTCCTGGAGCCTTTGGCAGAAGGTGCCTGGTGAGACCTGAGGCCGACCCCTCGGATTCTGGAGCAGGAGTTACAGAGGGTCTGAAGCCAATTACATTCCCACAGGGAAGGAAATCCTGGCTGCCTATGAAGGAGTTCAAGCTGCCTCAGAGGTGACTGGCACGGAAGCACAGCTTCTCCTTGCACCCTGACTGCCAGTGCTGGGGTGGATGTTCAAAGGAAAGGTTCCCTCTACCCACCATGCCACCGATGCCACATGGAGCAAGTGGATTGCCCTCATCACACAGCGCGCCCGGATTGGCAACCCGAATCGCCCTGGGATTTTGGAGATAATTACAAATTGGCCAGAAGGTGAAGATTTTGGTCTTGCTGACAAAGACGAGCAGAAGCAAGTGACCCGGGCTGAAGAAGACCCACCGTACAACCAACTGCCAGCCGATGAAAAATGCTACGCCCTTTTCACCGATGGTTCCTGCCGCATCATGGGGATGAACCGGAAGTGGAAGGCAGCCATATGGAACCCCACACGACAAGTTGCACAAGCTACCAAAGGAGAAGGTGGAGCAAGTCAACTTGCTGAACTCAAAGCTGTTCAGCTGGCCTTGGACATTGCTGAGAGAGAGAAATGGCCAAAGCGCTGGCTTTACACTGATTCCTGGATGGTAGCCAATGCTCTGTGGGGGTGGCTGGAGAGGTGGAAAAAGGCTGACTGGCAACGTAGAGGAAAACCAATCTGGGCTGCTGATGAGTGGAAAGACATTGCCACTCGGGTAGAGAAGCTATCCGTGAAAGTCCGTCATATGGATGCCCATGTTCCCAAGTGTCGGGCTGATGAAGAACACTGGCACAACGAGCAGGTAGATCAGGCACAAATAGAGGTCTCAAAGATAGACTTAGATTGGGAACACAAGGGAGAATTGTTCCTGGCTCGATGGGCCCACGATGCCTCAGGTCATCAGGGCAGAGCTGCCACCTATAAGTGGGCATGAGACCGCGGGGTGGATTTAACCATGGACAGCATCTCTCAGGTTATCCATGACAGTGAGACATGCGCTGCCATCAAGCAGGCCAAGCGGGTGAAGCCCCTCTGGTATGGGGGGCGATGGTCCAAGTACAAATACGGAGAGGCCTCAGACCCACCAAGGCAAGTGCTACGTGCTGACCATGGTGGAAGCCACAATCGGGTCGTTGGAGACCTACCCTGTGCCTCACACTGTGCTTGGAACACCATCCTGGGCCTTGAAAAACAAGTCCTTTGGAGGGATGGCACCCCTGAGAGAATCGAGTCGGATAACGGGATCCACTTCAAGAACAGCCTTATCAACACCTGGATCAGAGAACATGACATTGAATGAATATATCATATCCCTTACCATGCATCAGCTGCTGGGAAAGTTGAATGGTTCAACGGCCTACTAAAGACTACCCTAAAGGCACTTGGTGGTGGAACCTTCAAGAACTGGGAAACAAACTTAGCAAAGGCCACCTGGATGGTCAACACCTGAGAGTCCATCAATCGAGCTAGTCTTGCCCAATCTGAACCATTGCACACAGTGGATGGAGATAAAGACCCTGTGGTACACATAAAACATATTTTAGGAAAGACTGTCTAGATTAGTCCCACTCGGGCAAGGACAAACCCATTTGTGGGATTGTCTTTGCTCAAGGACTTAGTTACATTTGGTAGGTAATGCAGAAAGATGGAGAAACCTGTTTCCCTGTGTACCACAGGGAATTCTAATCTCAAAAGTGAACTGAGTGCAAGGTTTCATTGTAGAGTTTAAAGAGGGTATTGATTTGGGTCTGATACAGATTGCAAAAGAATAAGGGGTGGATAATGTCTTGGGTTTTAATGCAGAATGCGACCAAAAGTACGTATTCTATCACAATCTGTTGAGACCAGGTGGGGCAGTGATCTTTATCTTTTCCACAACCCATCCTTCCTCCAGGGAAGTATCTTCTGTTAATGAGCCATTGAGTCTCACAGCTTGACTGATAAAATTACATCATCCCATTGGGAGATGCTCCACCCAGGAGGTGGAGCAAAGCATTTTCTACTTAGATAAAATCTGAGATTTGGAACATCAGAGCAGCCTTTTCCTCTGGATTCCAGAGGAAAACCAGATCTTTCCACACTATCACTGGACCTTCAGAGGAAAACTGCATCCTTCTAAAGGGCCACTGCTTCAACTGAACCACATCTGTTCCTCCAGGAGGATGCAGTCACCATTTAATTGGACTGTTATCAACACCCTGACTGACAGGGTGTCAGGTTGTATTCTGACTCTGTCGCTGTTTTGCAGGTTTTTGGAGGTTTTTTCAGGTTTACTTCTGGGGTTTTTTGTATTACTGTATTTTTATTTTAATTTTCCTAGTAAAGAACTGTTATTCCTCTTCCCATATCTTTGCCTGAGAGCTCCTTGATTTCAAAATTATAATAATTTGGAAGGAGAGGATTTACATTTTCGATTATTTGGAGAGGCTCCTGCCTTTCTTAGCAAACACCTGTCTTTCAAACCAAGACAGCAACTCTATTAATTCCAGCTACCAGTTTTCCCAGATGATGCATCTGTGCTTTTTCAGTTGGCCACCATCACCATGCATTGACCTTAAATTCATTGTGGGCAGGGGTGTGCTGTTCACTGACAATGGAAATTTAACCTACTCCAAGCTGAAGCAAACATTCAGACTGATCAGACAGAAAAGGAGCAACAACAGTGATGCAGTGATGGGCATATGTCAGAAGTGTCAAAGCAATTACAGATATTGTCATACATGTATCCTCTGGGAGTTTACTTTTATTTCAGGTATGGACAAAATCACATTAGTGTTGTGCTTTCAATCCATGGAAAGCAAATTATTTTGTTTACAATGTACAAGGAAGGAAACTATACAGAGTATCATGTTTAAAACTGCCATGCTAGCAAGGTCTGGAGTTCATGTTGTGTGGCAGTGACAGGATACATCTAGTCTGCCAGCATTACTGATATAACTGGGGTACATACAGAAACATTTCCCAAGTCACTACCAAGAGACTACTGAGACTTTTATAAACTGCTACTGAATACTTCATGGGGTATAATACCTTGAAAATTAAAGAAGCTAATCTGAGCTATATAGTTACTCTGTGGGTACCTGCATTAGGTCCACTCTACACCCCACTGGTAAAACTACCAGTTGTGCAAGATGGGGCTTGGTTGCTCTTGAGAAAATGGATTACTCTGCAGCCCAATCCTGCAGGGAAGGGGTCTACTAATTTCCAAGAGGGGTAGGGGAACTTGCCCAGCTTAAAGCTGTTCATTTATGCTTGGCTCATTGGAGCACAGCACACTCACAAAAGCATCTGATTTTTTTCAAAGTTTAGTGTTTGATTGATTTGTTTGCTTCAGCTCAGTTCAGATTAATTACTCGAGATACAATAGTTGATGTTCTGCAGTTCACAATGTTGAAAGAATATGAGTGGAATAACTGAATCAAAACACTCAGTAAAATAAAGTAATTGAAAATCTCATTTTAAAAACAGTTTTCACTTTTCAGAACAGCTCCATGACAAACGTGATGTCAACTTTTAAAAGGAGATGTGAGATGAGGCTACAAGTCACTACTAGAAAAACTAATAGAAACTAAGAAATAAGATCATTAATGGATACTTGGGTAAAAAGTCACTGCTTTGGAAATAGTGAAACAGAGGAAAATTCTGCCTAACAGATGTATTACTGTTCTTAAAAGAGGTCAAGCATATAGACAGAGATGGATAAATAGATACAGTCTGGCTGAACTTCCAAAAGGCTTTTGACAATGTCCTTCACCAACAGGTTTTAAGAATTTAAGAACCCATTGCAAAAGGCCCTTGCAGAAGTAAGCAAAAGTACAAAACCCAAAACCACCGAAAGCAAAGCTTAGGAGTATTGAGTTACTTTTTTATTACATAGCAATTAGTTTCTTGCCATGAGTGGAGGTTCCAGCTGGAGCTCTGTTGGGTTCCATTGCAGAACCTCTTCTGGAACCCACATTGTTTCATTATAAAAAATATGCACGGGAAACAGAGTGAACAATGAGGTGCAGATGTCAGCTATGACAGATATAAAAACTGGAACAGCTGACTGTGCATGAACTGCAAAAGGACGCTGCAAAACTGAGTGACAACAATATCAAATGAAACCAAATACAGACAAAAGGAGATTCACTTACATACAAACCAAACGTCACACTAAAATGAACT
Organism: Luscinia megarhynchos; assembly: GCA_034336665.1. Taxonomy (NCBI): domain Eukaryota; kingdom Metazoa; phylum Chordata; class Aves; order Passeriformes; family Muscicapidae; genus Luscinia; species Luscinia megarhynchos. The sequence goes on from CM067592.1 coordinate 70,307,848, forward strand.
GTTCAGAGCTGCCCAGTACTGTCCCATTAAAGAGTGACAGTCTCAAGGTTATGGCAAACTATCAGCTTGATGTAAGTTCTCACAATAAATTACATACTAGACATTAGTTATAATATGAAGAATAAAGCAGAGCACGTGAAATTATGAGAATAATGAAAGGTTTTGTTACACTAAGTACTGTGTAGCTCTAGTTCCCTGTATTCAAAGAGGACATAATAGACTTGAAAAAGTTTCCAAGTAGGAAAAGAAGAAAAGACAAAGATACAGTACAACAGAAGTTGTATGAGGAATAGCCAAGTAATCTAAGACCCTTCAGAGTCTAGGTATAACATAATTTAGGAGTAAATATTCAAAGTCTAAAAAAATCATGTATGGTGTAAGAGTGGACAAAAATCATCTTTCACCATCTCTTTCAGTAGCCATCTGACAAAGCTAGTAAGTAACAAGCAAAAGAGAGGTGCGTCTTCACAGAGCGCAGTAGCAAATATTAAAAATCCTTGCCACAGAATATTGTGTGTGCTAAAAGTTTAGTTTTATTTTAAATAGAATGAATCTGGACAAAGCAAACACAGAATTTCACAGGTGAAGGGAGTGTCAGGGAGAAGGATCTGATGCTTGTTTTGTTCTTCCTCGCCCAGGACAGCAACTTAATACCACTGCCTGTGCCTACAGTAGTGGCATCTAGACAGATCTTCTATTGGCCTCAGAATGGCCTTCCATCCTTTTGGGTCTATTTGAATAAGGGCTGTTCAGGTGAACAAAATTGTTACATGATCTACTTATCTATGCCCTAGATGTCATACTAGTAGCTTTAAAGGTGCGACACAGCATGTGTTTTCTTTCCTGTCTGTTTTTAAGACATCAGGTTACTGTGTAAATGTCCCACAAAGAAAGGCTCCATAAAAGAAAAGGAAATATTCTCTAGGTTTATCCAGAGGCACAACTACTGACAGACAACAAAGAGAATGGAAATTTTCAGTTCCCTTGAAGTTGCAAAATACAGTTTAAAGACTAACTAGCAAATTAGATAAGAGAATGTAAAAGTAGGCAGACAGGATGCTAAACACAATCAGAACCAGTGAATAAAAAGATAATAAAGAACCCAGTAGGTTTTGTGGCAAAGTTATGTAACAAAAAACAACTGCACATGCCCTCAGAGAAGTTCCAGGCAAGGTTTACAATACTGGGGGCACTCAGTGAATATGACCACTACAGACTCCCTGTAAATTGGTTCTAGGAGAACTGAAGTTTATGTATTAGCTAGGAAGTACATTGTAATGAACATGTGTGATCATGATGGAATAAATACCTTGTTGTGAAGTTTTACAAAACACATTGGATTAGAGGAAAAATCCTCTGAAGTTGTCCAACACTGTAATAGAGAATGCCTGCGTTCTAATAGTTCAAATTCTGTTAGAAAGTTGACTTTCAAGCTGTTTTAAGTATCACTACGTGCTACCACTAATTAACTATGTATTTCTAAATGGAGAACATCATCCAATTCTAGGCATGACTTTCAGACACACAGCACTATTCTGTAACACTTCACTGCCTTCTAAGCACTCTTACACAAAACTCATAGGTTTTGTTCTAGTTTTAATAAAATACATAGCACAGATTTTAACTGTGACTTGCAGCATCTCTCAACTACAATCTGGCCCCAGAATATAAACTTAAGTGATGCCTGTTCCCTGCTGGCACAGAAACATCCTAAAAAGAAAAAATACAAAGAGGAAAAAAATGTAACTTGAGCAAAGATGAGCCCTTGCTGATGGCTATCTGAAGTATGCCATCCCCCTCGGGATCAGGTTCATTCTATTTGGAAGAGTCAGTGCATACAATCTTTTCTTTCCTGATTTGTTTAAAACTGTATATTCCATCTTGCCTGATTAACATACTTTTTACAATCACACCTCCATTGTGCAACATCTTGTAATCCACAAGAATGTCCACAACAAGCTGTTCTGGCAGGACTTCATTCTGTAGTTCTCATACTCTGCCGGACTTGCCAATGTTGCATTCCAAACAGTTTTTCATTCTGCAAATATCAATCGAATTTGGCCCAGTACGTTGCCAAATAAACACTTACTGTCTTAAGGTATGTGACTTTGGCAAGCAGGATTCTATTTGATCATTTCTTTTCCTGTGTTTGGCAGATGACAAAGAGTACCACATGATACGGTTGACTCGTATTTTCCCACTTGAAGATTCTACAATTGATTATTTGGACAAAGGTATATTGGTCAATCACAGAAGCACAGAATATAGCTGTAAAACATGCAAATATGACACTGGAAATGTCTTGCCTAACAATGAGCTTCATTTATGCCACTTTACAAAGGAGTGGAGAGGTTGCATACAAGCAAGACATCATTTCTGGTCAAGACAAACAGATGTCAATCAAAACACAGTAACTATGATGATTGTAGGAGTGGGAAGTCTATCTTCTAATAGGAAACCAGAATGAAAATAAAGGCTGGCCCTGAAAATGTAGTGGAGAGACAGACTAGCCATTTAAGCACGAAAGCAGATATATAACACTGGCCATGACTAAATTTAGTCTGTAAGTTGGAAAAAAAAATCACTTTTAGAACTGATTCATTTCAGACTAGTTTAAAACTGGAGTCAAAAATCCACTTACAAACCTTAAGGTACACATCACTCATGATTCTGTCCAATTCAATATTCTTCAGATTTTTATATTTATTATTTATGCTTATTTTGAGCAGATGCTTTGTAAATTAAAAACTTTATCTATCTTCAAGTATTACTTGAGTAATAGTACAAAATTCCTGAAGCAAGGCACAGAATTAAACTATGGAACCACAGGTCAAAACTTTAGAAGCAAGACTGATTTACCTATTTATTACAGCAGGACAGCAAACAATTACCTGCCACAGTTCCTCTTGAAATTGTTTTGATCAATATTTCATCTAGTGATCTGAATACATAGAAAAAACACCAACTAAATGTAACATACATAAAGACATTATATGATAGTAAGTTGAGAGGCAGGAACAGAATTAAAAGCAAACTAGCACTTTAACGTGGTCTGGAGAGGCAGGACAACATTCAGCAAATGCATAAGCAAAGTACTACACCTAATAAATAGCAACCTGCTAAATAAATTCAGACTGGAGAACAGTGGGCTAGCAGCACCAGTCTGTGAACCACAGCAGATCACAGGCTGAACTCCATCAAGAATGTCATACTGCTACAGGATAGACAAATGCCATAATGGGTTACATAAATAGGAATGGTTTCTTTCCTGAGCATAGATGAAGGAATCCTTATGCTGTACTCAGCTGTAATGTTCTGGCAGCTCCTATTCTAAGAGATAAGGATCTCTTAGAATGACCAGAGTCAAACAGCAAGACTGGTCAGTGAAAGCCTCACTTACGTAAAACAAAGGAAAAGACTGAACTTGGACGGAAAACATAAAAGTCTGGAAGAGGGAGATACTACAACTTTTCTGATATTGCTACTCTTTGCATTCACAGAGAAACACAAGCTTTGAATTAGAAAGACTAGTACAGTTTCGACTTCACTAGGGCAAAGAGTATTAACCACTAGCTCCACTGGCACTGTGGAACTCCCTTATTGAAGACCTTCAAAAACTGCTTATATATCTGCCAGGAAATAGCTGGGCAGATAGAGCATAGCTGGTTTTCCTTAAAGGCATTGCAATGGACAAACCAATCTGTAGTGATTTCCCTCTTGCCTTTCATTTCTACAGCTTTAGCCATTGTCAGTCAGAGGTTGTCATACCAGACATGAATGCTGTCATACCAGAGGTAAGATGCACTATGGATTTACCGCAATATGTTTCATAGATTTTTTTCCAGTTCTTCCATTTAACCTAGCCTAGCCACTTCTGCACTTTATTTGAGAGAAGCAGTTTGCACAAACATTGCCATTTGTAAACTGGGCTTGCAACTAATTTGTATTTTTAAGAATAACAATTTAGTTTGTGCTTGCCTAAGGGCTTTAAATAATAAAAAAATCACAATTTGTAGTTTGACCACTACACTGTTAAACAAGATTATCATCTTCCCTCATTTTGTAACCACAAATAAACACTACTAGATTGCCTGCATGACCAGAAGCCATTCCTTTTCTTCATCCAGCTCCTAATGAAAAGCTCACACTTACTAGTTCTAAAATCTGGTCTCTCTCCTTCCTCCCTATCTTTAACTGCAGAGATGAGACAACTACTACTAAATATTAAGAAATAGCCACAGGATACCCTTTGTACTCTACAGTATGTTCAGGTGTACTGGTTTTGTGGTATTATGAGAATTTGCAAAAATTTTGTTTCAGGACTTACATTTTTCCAATACTTGTCTACTAGTGGTTATTCTCTACCACCCCTAAATGTACTTTTTTCCTCCCGTGCGTAAGAGAAAATTCAGTTTTCCTTGGCGTATTTGTGTAACCCCATTTTATATATCTGCATATGCATAAAACTTAGAGTACACCTAGCTTTAATTCTTTTAATACCACTGTCTTGATATTTGTATCCTTAGTACTCAGGACTTCATTAAACTTATTACAGGTATTAAATTTTAATAAGGTATACTCTGTTTCAATGCTGTGCACACACAGGCTCTTAAGAGGAATGTTTCTTCTATAATTCATCTGTATTAGGGGGTACATGAACGTCTTTGCACAAAGGCCTATCATCTTGCTTTTTTGAGACATCCTTGTAAAGTGGTGGAGACTTTTGGCAGCAAACTCCTTCCTCAGGAGAAGACAACAACATTCGTTTAGGCTTTTTATCTCAAAATAAGTTCCTTTTTTTCTTAACTGCTCCCTTATCTTGCAATTTGAATTACTTAGTTTGCAAAATTTACTTCTGCCTTCCACCCAGAATAGACTTCGGAAATGAAACATAGCCATTCCTCTCATTCTTTCTATCAATTGACCTTGTTACACATCATCTTCTCTGTGACACCAATGGAATGTCAGGTTTGAAATGAACTGATGAAATTAACAGGCTTGAAATATTATTTACGAAAACTTTGTGTGATCTGCTGGCTTTAAACCAATATTCCCAATTAAAACAAACAAACCCACCACGAAACAGTTACAGGCATGTGATATCAGCATTTACATTATTTAGAAAACCAAACCTGTCTATCTTACTATGATTCCTGAGGCACAACTTAAGCTCAGCACACCAGGTGCCTTTTGGCTAATAGTGTCTATTCTTTGCAGGAAGAAAATTGTAGGGATAGGGTGGTCTGTCACTTGCAAAGGGTAGGGAACACTACTCAATTCTGAAAGAGAAAAGTAAAATTCATGGAAGAATACTATTAGGAGAAGAAAGACGTAATGTGGTGAAGTGCTAACCCATCCTCAGCTCTTGCCTAGAATTAAGAAAGAAAAAAAGAAGAGCAGGATCTAAAGTTTACTACTGCAGTATTTCTCTCCATTTTTGCAGCCACAGATATCTTTATCTCTTCCATTCTCCTATCACCTTTGGGGTATCAACTGTTTGTTTCTCCCACACTCATGAACCTTTAAGAAAAATCCACTGCCTGAACAAGAAACTCCTGGAACCTGATAACAGCAAATAGTCACAATATTTAAACTGACTATACAGAATGCTACATAGACTATATGCTTAATCCTTGACAGCTGCCAACAGTGAAAGAAATGCTCCTGAATGTCAGTGACGGATACATTTCTGTAAGGTAAGGTCTGCTTTGTGCAGCCACTGCAAAATTACAAAACAAGCCAGCAAAGAGGTGCTGGGGGGCGCACTATACCTCAAATTGCTCCATCCAGCATGGAATTTAGAATAATCCCCTGGCTGCTTTATGTTATGCTGTCTTATCACAGTCCCAGAGGGCTTGCAAGTCCAGACCACTGTCTTAGAAGACCCATGCAAAAAGAAAAATGCAATCCTCTTTCTTGCTAGAGAAACTACTAATTGCACTTCAAGGATAGAACAGAAAAACCTACATAGGAAAAGAAGGAAAGAAGTTAATTCTATGCATTTAAGTCCTGATAATACATGTTTGTGTAATTTTAAAGACCAATGAAAAACAGAAAACATATCTCTAATTGGTAATACAGGAAATACAAGATAAACAAGAAGTATGTCAGAGCAAATTGTAGGAAACAGGAAACAGAACATGTAGCTTGGAAAAACATAGCGTTAAAAAGGATTTTTTTCTCTGCTGTGCTGTGATTCCTAAAAATTAATGGAAAATTCCTTTTTTCAATGAACAGAGAAGCTAAAGCTTTGAGTTTTCGTAATAAGACATTAAGACCTCAGAAGTCTGAGAGCAACAAAAGTTTACCAGAAGCTGTGAGAGAATTTTCAATTGCTGACCAGCAGGTCATCTCAAGGCCTCTTTTAAGAGCCTCTTCTGCCATCTATTTCTGATTGACTTGTCCAGTCATTCAGCAAGCCTTTGCAGGTTTGTCATGGAAATGAAAATTAATTAAGAGATATTTCAAGACTCCACTGGATATTCTCCAAATCACACAAGCATCAAAAAGCAGTAAGTTGAATTCCTCCTGTTACTACGAATGCACTAAATAACAGGGATAAGGGATGCTGGCCAGTATTTACAATTCAGAGCCTTCCTGGGTCTACCATCTTGTCTCCATCGATAAATTTAACGTATCTTTCAATGCCATTTTTCCACAAACACAAAATTAACAGAATGGTCAGTGAAAATAAGACCTTCAGAACCCCTCTTTTCCAGTCTTCCCTTCAGCTCTAATCATGCAATTTACTGCTGTTGGAATGCTCCTGGTTTGCAACTACCTGACTTCCATTTTTAGTTTCACTACTTCTTATCTTGAATGTTTTAAATAGGTTATTTTTCTGGATAATTTGTACGTTGGTACTTTGCACCAGCTGCAGGCAACCAAAGCAATTTAGCTTTTTGCACTTTCATTTTAAAGGTGAGCTCATAAATTTCATGTAACCAAAAACATTATGCCTATAGTGCAACACTATGATAAAGTTCTTATTGTCTATTGCTTCCAGAGCATATTCAGCTAAAAGAATATCTTTCAACATCTTACACAAAATATTTTTTTAATTATTTGCAATTGTCTCTCAATAATAACCAGCAAATTATTGTCCCGTTCTTATCTTTTTTTTGCACTTCCTGTTTTGTGTCAAATATTTTCCTGCTTTTCCAAATCTATGAAAAAGGCGTGCCATGGGCAAGTCCACCTCATCTGCCCAAACTGCTACTAGTTTCCTTTCTCCAAAAGTTAATACCTTACTCCGTTTACCTTTCTTTACCTAGACACAGAATCTATTCTTTTTTCATCCATATACCTAGTATTTTCCTGTTTTTAATTACTTATAGCCTCTATTTTCTCTGCCCTCATCTGTATATCTAACCTGTAATTTATCCATTATTGTTATCTCATAATTGTATATAGACAATTTCACTGACATATACGAAACAACAGAGGCTTACTACATTCTTTCCTTAATTCAAGACGGGATTTACAAATGCAAAGTACAAAAAGGCAGGCTCTGAGCTGGACAGCCAGCCTGACAAAAGGAAAAATGGGGAAAGGTGCATCCTGCAACTGACTGTTGCTTATTTTGGCACTACAAGGGCCCAGACAGGAATATAAACATCTTGAACAAAAAAAAGTGCGTAATCCTAAAAAAAAAGCCAATGCAAAAAAAAATTATTCCTAAATGATAGTTCCCATCCATTTTGACATGCAACTTTCCTCACAAATATTAGTGCCTCCATATAGAAGTAGTACTGCCTGCTTGCTTAAGCACTCCATGAAAGAAGTTGGTACTAAGTTTTTCTAACTGCATCTTTACACACACATCATGTTTTGTGCAATTCCAATGACATTCTCCAGCTTTTCTGATGTAAATTATTTATCTTAAATGACCACACAGCTGTCCTATTCAGGCTTGCCATTAGTGGGAACATTGAGATGTACTTTAAACTTTTGATTTAATCATGTAGTAAGTGGGAACTCATTTTAAAACACAATAATAATCGGGTCCTACTTTGATTTGGTTGATATGAAAAGCCTGGAGTGTAAACACAGCTGCGTTTTTGTAAAGCTCATGTATAAAAGGAAGCCTTCTGTACCTGTAAATGCTCATTTCTAACCTTTCAGTTCATGTAGAATAAACTACTGTCTAGAAAGAATGCACTTGGGATATTTGCACCCAAGCATGCAACACGACTGTTTATTTTTCAGGCACTCACCTTGTAAACCCTATATATGCATCTCGTATTTTGAGTACAACTGCGAGGAAAGCCTAGAACATGGAGCATAAACTTCTCAAGAAAAAGTGATGTTGGGACATTTTGAAGAGAACTGTGCCTAACTGTAGAAGAGGGCATGGGATCCAGTGAGAACCAGGTGTCTGCTCACTCGCAGTTTCTGAACCTGACTGGATCCAAGAATTTTCCGATGCGGCTGACACCTGGATCTAGCCGAGCCCAGGTGTGGCCCCGGCCCCTCCGCAAAGACCGCCGCAGGCAGCCGCACGCCTGGCAGCCCCTCCGGGACATCCCGCCACCTCCTCCTTCCGCACGCCTGGCCAGCGCGGGGGTCGGGACGCCACGTCCCGGCTGCCGGGGAGACCGGCGCTCGCTGCACGACGAGCTCTCGCACCAGCGCTTTCCAGCTCGGAACGGGGACACGGGAACCCGCCGCGGAGCGCAAAGTTCAGCCGCCGCCAAGGCAGCGAGGCGGCGCGCAAAGCCGCGGCGGGACGCCCCCCGGCGATGCCCTCCCCCTCCCGCCCCGCGGGCGGCTCCCTGGCCCGCGCCCCGTTTCTCACCTGGCTAAGAAGGGGAAGGCCACGGCCCCAGGCTCTCCGGCATACCTGTCCCCGCGCATCACCTCCCGCGGCCCGCGGCGGGAGGCCGGGGCGGCTCCGCTGCCCGCCCGCGGCGGGGCCTGCGGCGGGGCCGCGCTCGGGCAGCGGCCCGGGGCCGCCCGTCCCCTGCCCTCCTCGCTGTCCCTGCCCTGGCGGCGCGGGGCGGCGGCAGCGGACCCTGCCCGCCCTCCCGCCGGCTGGCCGGCCGCAGCGCCGGTGCCCGCTAGGAAGTAGTTGCGAGTAGCGTTACCTGTCCTATATTGACGTATCCATATTTGCTCGCTATCCTGTTGGCCTCCGGGAGCCCCCCGGTTATCCGCACAGCCCAGTGGTTGGTGTAAAGGCGCGTCCTGCAGGCGGGCAGCAGGAACCCCAGCACCAGGGTGAGCCGGCAGAGAAGGTCCCCGCCGCCTCCGCCTCCCCAGCAACAGCGGCGCTTCCAGCCCATCTTCTCCTCCGCACGCAACCCCCACAAAACTTCTCCTTCCTTCTTCCGAGGCCCTTGTCCTCCCCTCCGGGCCGCTCCGGCGGCACGTCCTCCGAAGTTAGCCCGAGGAAGAAACTAGGAAGAGCGTGGAGTAGTGCATTGAACCGCCCGGGGGTTAAATGATGAGGGGTTGGGAATACTGGTTCTGGTCAGTGATTGCTGCTGTGCCCTCTTCCCGCCGCTCTCCGGGGATTAAGTAACTTGCTTGTGAGAGCTTCTCTCACTGTTCTGAGCGCCAGCTTCTCCCTCTATCCCTAGCTATATGGGAAGTCGTCTCTCCGCGGGGAGGAGGGGTGCTTCTCCCTCTTCTCTACGTTTCCCTCCTCTCTGACTTCCTTCCCCCTGCCAGCGGTCTTCTGCCTCCTCTACGCGTCTGGCTTTTCTTCGCCTCCACTCGCTCCCTCTCTCCGGAATCCGGGAGCAGTGAGGCTGCGACGGCAGGCGATGTGCGAGTGTTGGCAGCTCAGAGCCTCAGTGCACTCCGACTCGGCCACCTCCCTCTCCCCTCCCTCCTCCTTCTTCTCCGCCTCCTATCCCCGCCCTCGCTCCCGCAGCGCCGAGGGCCCGGGGAAATGGCAGCCGTGTCGGCGCCGGGTTGCCTCCGTGTCCGCGCTCTTGGGCCCCGGGCTACTGCTGGTCTCGTCAGCCGCCGCCCCCGAGCGCCGTCCCTGCCCCCCCGCCGGGCCCAGAGGCCGCCGCCCCGCCGGCGGGGCCGCAGCAGATGCGGCGAGGTGCGAGGCCTGCGGCAAGGCCTCGTGTTCCGCACCGCCGGCGCCTCTGGGCCCTGCGCCCGCGGGGCGCCCGGGCCCGGGAGCGGCCGTGGGAGAGCTCCAGCTGCTCCGGGAGGCTGGGTCTGCCGTGGCCTGCCGGCCTCGGGAGGGACTGCCAGGCAGGGCAGGAGCAGCCCCGCGCTGCCTCTCCGCCAGCCACCGTGTGCCCGTTTGCTGGCCGCGCTTCACATACATCGCACGTTGTCATTTAATGCGGCCCGTCTGTCCGCGGTTACCACCCTCAAAGAGAAAAGTGGGTGGCTGCCGCTTTGGCAGGAGAGCGATGGTCCAGACCCAGACAGAGAGGACAGAGCTGCTGCTTCCTCATCCGTGTCTCCATGCAGCGTTGCCACAGCTCTGCAACCTGCTTCCATAAGCAGAGCATCTCTGGGCGTAAAGAAGATGCAGCTGGTCATGGGCAGCTGTCTCAGGCGCTGGCTGGGGTGGGAGAAAACTCATTCCAGCCCAAGCTTGTTTAACTGTCTAAGCATTTGAGCTACCTTAATAGTTTTGGGCTACCTGTAGATCTACTTCGTTGTGCGAGAAGGTTAAAGTAGTTGGTCCAACAGGCCTCCTGAGAATCTGTTGCAGGTTTTGAAGGAATTTGAACACAAGAAGCACCATTGCAATGCACTAATGTAAATCCATGAATTATTTCTCTGAGAAAAAGGTGTTAGCAAAGGTGACTGACTTTGTAGGCAAAAGTTGGGGAGCTGTCACTCTCTTACTCAGTGAAGTATGAGAAATTCAATATTTTACAAAAGGTCATAGAGTAACATTGCGTTCCTTTTTTCATCCACCAAAGCCTATGTCCCTACCTTTAAAGCAGCTATTTTCCTAGAAAGGTAGAAATAGTGAAACACAGAAAGCCAGAGAGGTGTTTTCCACTTTGGGTGATTCTCTGCTTTAGGTTCATTAATTTTTCCCTTACACATCCGTATTATACCGGTGATTAACATCTTCCCACATGTTTTTATTGTTTTTGAAGGGTAGAAAGGTGGAAAATACCTTCTTTGCTTCCCTGTTTGCTTGATGTCTCTCAGAATTTATTTGCCAGTGATTGCCTCATCTCTGTTAGCATTTTTTTCTGTAGTTTGCATGATCATTTCGTCAGCATGTTCCAATGTACTGTTTCGTTCTGTTTGTAGATTTAAGACCTCATGGCTTGCCTTCCCTAAGATTTTACAGATGGTGGCTTACTGTTGAGAAAATTGTTCTTCTATTCAAACTGCAGCCAACACTCTCATTGGGTTCAGCAGGCCCTTGTATGGATTGTAGCTGTTAGGACCAGGGAGTTACACCTTGTTGCTAGTATTCATAAATACACATTCCTTGAATATGACATTAAACATCCTGCGGCAATTAGCCCTCCTTATTCATTGGTTCAATGATAATTACACAAGTCAGCTCTCATCCTGTATCTGGAGGGCTTAAAGTATGCTTAATCATGAATATCCTTGTAGAATAGTGAATCATGAATACCTTAGAGAAGTAAGTAGCAATCAATGTGTCACAAAATCTGAGCCTTATGCAACTCCAGTTTGTTTTTCTGAAGAGGGTAATTTAAAAATCTCTTTCCTGGTCTTTTCTCAGATAATTTTACTGTTGTTTTGACTGCCATATTTTTTGCTATAGATGATGGACCAAAGATGCACACTACAAAGAAAAAGCCATACTGTCATGTACTTACTTCGAATTCATGTCACTTTACAGTGTTTTATACACAGGCACCAAAGACACTAGGAATCAGTTGATTTGATAAATACATCATTGTCCCCAAGTATCTTTTCATAAACTGAATCAAATGTTGTGAAAATGTTGTGAAAATTGTACTATACATAAAAATAGCCTCTGGAAAAAGAAGGCTGTAGTCCCTAGAGGCATTTTTTTTCTGTGATTATAGTCCTCTTTGCTGAGGCCACTGTGTTAGATGGCAATTATAGCTAGTGTGAGAGCATTTTGACATTGGTTGTTTTGTGAAGCATTTGAACATGTTTCAATATGAACTCCAGACTGCAGTAAGTGTACTAGATACCAGGGGAGTGGAGAGACCACTGAGGGGACAGGCAGCAGCATGGGAGCTTTATTCAGAGTACCTGTTGTATGTGGACTGTATGTAGCTGGTAGCTGGGCTTGCTTCTGAGCTCTCTGGGAGAAAGCTTGTCTGTACACACCACAGGGAAAGCTTTTATCTCCTCTTGGCAAAGGCACTAATTTGCTCCATTTCATCACTATTGTCACACCAGTGCCTCTTGTTTCCAGGTGCACGCACCCCTCCATCCCCTTCTTACCTCTCTCCTATGACAAAAGTCAGTATCTGTCTGACGGCTCAAAATGCAAATTCCACGGGTCTCTCTCTTGTGCTTTACTTATTGATACTAATCCCTGAATCCCTCTTCTATTCTTAATCCCAAATGATGGTGATCCAGAATCTGACCTCAGTGGCTGTTCTCACTTCCCTTCTATTTCATCTAATTGCCTCTTGTTTTGCTGTTTTGACTACCTAGTCCTGAAATTATTCTTTCCTTTCTAGTTCTTTCACAGCCTGAAAGTCCCTCTGGTTCACCAGCTCTGGCAGCCTTTTTACTGTGCCTCATGTCCGCTTTCTAGCACTCCTGCATGTTTTGCAGATCAGGGCTCCAGAGATGTGTTAGGCACCCCAGGGTCATAATTAAGGAGGAAACCACGTAGGATATATAAAGAAAGAAAAGAAAGTGGCAGCTCAGCGTCTTCCAGGAAGAAGTCCTGCAAGCAGATGTGCTGGCCCCTGAAGGCATTCCAGAACACAGACTATTTTAAGAATAAACTGGGAATATATTTTCATCAGCCTTTGGAGAGGGAGAGTCTGGGCTATAATAGATGAAAGAAAGGAAACCTTCAAAGAGTGGAGGTTGTGTCAGGGAGTTGTTTAGAGGTTGCCTTAGAAAGATGGATATTTAGATTTCCTTAGTTTCAAGCATAACTGTTTTTACTGGTTTTTATAAACAGTGCAGCTAGGTCACTTGACACCAGCCACCATACGATCCAATTTGCTGGTGCGCAGTTCTTTGATCTGCGGTTTTCCATGCTTCAGGCTTGCCTCTGATTTTATGTATTTTTACTTCAAATGCTTTTGAATAGAATTCAGTTTTGTGGTTTTTAATTTGATTTTTAATATAACACTGGTTTTACATATGATCAATTATATTAGCAGTTTTTTTCCTCACAAATACCTGTCTCTTTAGCCTTTGAAGCAGGGTATGTATTTTGAGTACTTCACTGTTCTCATGGAAAGCCACCTATGCAGGTCCAGATTTTGAGTGAGAGTTTTCACCTATACGTTAGACACTTCTTTTTACATTCAGCAGCCAATACCTTGAGACTGCTCACCCCCTCACTAGGATTCATCTCACTGTTCCCAGTGTGTAGACTGTAGGGGTCTGTACACCTAACTATGTGTGCAGTCCACAGCAAAGCATGACTTCTTATTACTCTTCCCACTTCTTGCTGGTCACTATGGGAATGAACATGATAATTGACAGCAGACTTTAATAAACTTTCTGGGAATGCCAAGGAGGAAAGCCTTTTAGAAGAAGGCTTCCTTATCTTCCTTCTGAAGAGGACATGAGACACAGGACAAGGTAAAAGTACTCGACTGAGATAAAGAAGCTGAGGTGGCGGAAAGGAGTGAACTGAAGGAAATTGGAAAGGGGAATTTGGCCTCTGTCAGGGTGTAATCCAGCCCAAGCCTCAGTTTGTCTCTGAGCTCAGTGTTGGAAGCTCAGTGATTCATGTAAGGAATCAAAGGGAATGATCCTTTATTTCTTGCCTATTGGTAGTAAAGCAGTAGCATTTATGTCTGGATCTAGGAATAGGTGTGTGTCTGGGCTTTTCCTGATCATTGATAACTGGACTGATACTGCCTTATTCATGTACTGTGTGAATTTCCTTTTGGTTTTATGAATAAGGCTGCACTGTTCTATTTTTTGCCCTGTGTACAGAATGTTACTCTTACATCTTTGATTGTGTTCTTTGTAATTTTTTGAAAGAGTGTCTCCCCCCTCATTATAGTTGTAGCCATACTGACAGACATAATTTGAAGAGATGCCAGTGTTTGTTAAACCATCTGAAGAGACTCCTTCTTGTACTTATACCTGTGCCAGCATACTTATTTGCCATTTTCCCATTTGTGCAAATGCATCTCTTTGGGCTTTGATCTAAACTATTATTATTTTCTTCAGCGTATTTCTTTTTTATTTTCTCTTTTTATTTGTTTTTTGCTTTTTTTTAAAATTTATTTATTTCACAGATCTAGTTGACAGTGCAAAGCCATACTAACTCTACACAGTGCATAGCTAGAATGAATAGCTATGGCATGGAGAGAAAAGAAGCAGGAATCTCTTTCAGCTGTCTTCAGTGCCTGACACAGCATCCTGTAACAGTGAACCCTGAGTTATTTTCAGAAGAACAGCTGCATTTTCTGTCTCCAGCTTCTCATTGAATTGTAAAGTTTCAATCATAGAATCTCAAATACATGGAAAATTAAGTATAAAAATGACATATGAAATTTAGCTATGAAAATTATCACAAGGCTCCTTTGATATAATGATGGAAAGTTTTTTTCTGAAATTACTTATCTGAACAAATTGATCCATGTGGAAGAAGATGAGGCATTTTTTCACCGAAGTTTAACATTCCAGCTAACTTGTTTCTAAATTGTCCTCTGACTTAGAATTATTGTAGCTACCCTATTCTGTAAAATTGACTCAGCTGTACTGCAAGTATTTGTAGGATTTTCCTTTCCTTATAAAGTTATGGTATCATAGAAGCCATCAAATACAACTGTTCTTTTCTTACAACAGTATGTTGTTGGTAGCATACAGCTGTGATAATACTCTTGCTAAAAAGAGTAACCAGTGGCAAGTGAGAATCCAACCCAGTTTCAAAAATATAATTAAAGAATAGTAGCCAAATGTCCTTACCTGAAGAAAGAAAATTAATCTCACGTGTTCCATCGTGGCCTACTCTCATTTCATGAGCTGTGGTTGGACTGGTTCCATTTATGCCCTAATCCTTCTCAGAGACTGCTGTAGACCCTTCAACTAGTATAGCTAGTATTCAGCTGCTTTAGACATGCAATTATCTTCTGAGTCCTTGTTCCCTTATCTTTGTTCAAGTGATCCATGAAGCTCCTATTCTCATGGTACGTTCATGAAGTAACGAACTTCATTATGATAGTGGGATTATATTTAGTCTTCTTTATCTTCTTTTCTGTGAGAAGAAGCCGAGGTCATGTCTTTAATCTGTAAGAAAACCTGAGGACCTTTTCCACTAAAAAATATGCAGAAATAACAGTTTAAGAGCATCCCTTTCAACTTGGGACTATGTGTCTTGGATTATGTGTCTGCATTTCTTTGTATGAAACTTGCTCAATGTGATTTCTTGGTCCTTGAATTGAAAAATAGCTTGTTTACTACAGCTAGTGTCTAAAAGAAGATGTGTCCTGTAAGTGTTGAGTTTATTAATGGGAAAGGAGGTTGGAAGAACATCAGCCTATCCTTTAGGAAGTATGGCAGGTTCTTTTTTTCCTCTGTGTTCCAGGCAAGGAGCAGTTTGGGACAGAGAACAGTAGGACATACAGCCTCTGTTTCTCAGTAATTGAATAATAATTAATCCTGTTATAATTCAGTCATAATTTTCTCTTCAGGGAGTTTAAGGCCAGGCCTGTGGCATAGCCTTTTCTCATAAGATACCATTCACGAGCTTACTTGCTCCTAAATTGTGAAGAATTTAAAGGGTTTACCAATTAGAAGAGTAGGGAAACCTCTCTGTGCTTTACGCTGTTGCGGTAGTAATTAAACCAATGCCAAGACTGCAAAAATGGAAGTTCTCCTTCACTTTTGTATTAGTTTTAAACAAAAATGGAAAAATATTTAGCTATGTTTGATACATCCTGTCAGATTTTAAGTCTGAAAAGAAATGGATGGCAGAAATCTAGACAACAGTAAGAACAGCCCAACTGCAAAGACAGATGCTGTGAGTGGCAAGTGTTCCTTTCCAATGCTGGTTGCATACCTTAGAAACTCATTTCACTGTGTCAATTTACTAAGGAATTTACAATTCTGGTGCTTCTGTTAAAATGAATAGAGGAAATGCACATCTCTGCAGATGCCTCCGATCTGCCTGCTAAAGAGCAGAAGTTTCTATAAAGGCCTCTCTGCCTTTCTTGATTTAGTGTAAAGGACAGAGTAATCCATTGATGAGACTGCTTTAGTTTTCAAAATTTTCTTCTTCATATACTGTTATCCTTTTCTTCAATTTTCTTTTTTCCCTTTATATCTGCAATCAACTTGCCTTTACTTTTCTGTTTGTCGTGAAGATTTTTCTTTTCTCTTTCTGTCCAGCTCATCATTTTTCCCCTTCATTGTCCCCAAGACTTCTATTTTGTACATACTACTCATGAGATGTTACTCTCTGTCCTCACCTCTGTTTACCATGAAAAACAAGGACCATTGTAGCAGAAAGTTTTCATGGATGGTGTTGACCATGATGGTGTGTAATATAGCATTGCTGAGAAATGCTTACTAAGGTATTTAATCTTCCTGATAGAGGACAGCCTAGTGCTCCGTAAGTGGTAGTCCAGTGCTCAAAGTGCAGAGTCCAACCATAATGGTTAATGGTAACACTGGAGAAGTTACAGCACTGGTGAGTCATCAGCACAATGTAAAACAGCACTGGAGGAAGTAACTGGTGAGGGAGAAGAAGGATCTGGATGTATTTTGTTGCTCATTAATTCAGGTAACTCATTTCTCCCTGAAAGTTCTGGTGATGTTATACTGTGCATAAGCCTCCCATGTGTCCAGTTCTGCTCACCAATGAATGTGCATGAAATGTAGTGCCTGGAGAATGATGGTAACTAGCAAGTGAAATTAGAATATCTATAGCCACAAAGGATCATCTTAGGTTTAGGTAAATTCTTAGTTGCTTATCTACAGATCATTTTTAGATGGATTTGATTCTGTTATATTGTGTAATATAAGAATAGTAAGGAAGAAAGGCACAGGAGAGAGAAAAGGTAAGGAAATATTTTTTTTAAAGTAATTAATTCTAAAAAAAAACCTAGAAAAGTTTAGGCCCTAATCAAACTTCAGACTAAAATGGAATTTTTAAAAATAATTGATAAGAATACTATGCAGCTTTACTATGTGGTTAATATATGATTTATGATCTCTTTTATCTCTTTAATTTTCTTACTGTTAGATGCTCACACTTTTGTAAATGATATGCTATTTACAATAAAGTACATTTTCTATGTGACTGTTTTTTAAAATGAAAGTAACTTTAGTTTGGATTTTGAGTGATGCAAAAGACAGTTTTTGCTGTCTTTCTCTGCTCTTAGGAAATGAAACTGGGACAGTTCATGAGGAGATTAGATTGCTCCCAGAATATTTTCACACATTCTGGAAGAAATATAAAACACTGGTTCTAACTTACATTAAGTTCTTCTGCACACATAAGCACTCCACTCTTTCTTCCCTTCTTCATCAGCCTTAGTTCTTTTTTGTCTCCTCTGTATTGATTCCTCAGTTGGATAATTCAGAGCCCCATATTTTTATTTCTAAACTTTTGATTCAGCAACTGAACAACTCAAAAGCGAACAGTGAGAATGAGAACATTTGACAATATACTTGTTAAAAGGCTGATGCCTCTCTGTGACCCTTTGCTTTTACATTGTTTTTCTTCATGCTGCAAAATGCAGATTATTCCATGAAACAAATATGGTGCAGAGACCTGTTTAGCATACAGAATTCAATAGTTTTGATAGTTAACAGTTCCAAAAAACACTGCAAAAATCTTCATTGAAAAGGAAAGAGCATCTGTGGAGATCCACCCTGAATGTGATATTTGCATGTTGGAAAGTGAATGGATTTTTGTTTGTTCTACAGTCAGTGCTCTCAACTTGAATATTCACAGTGTAAGAAGTGTATGTATAGTATATATTTTATCACCACTGCCAATATACCACTTCATTAAGTTCCCTTAGCCTTTCATGAGCGCTTCCTGAATGCAACCAAGTCATGCTCACAGACACACACACTATGAATGTGACATTTAAAAGCTAATTTTAAAAGTTAAAAAGCTCTACCCAGGAAATACACTCTGTAATCATCAATTTGTTTTCTGGGAATGTGCCTTGAACAAGGTCTGTGTGACCCTGGGAGACAACACCCTAAATTCTCTACTAGTTCTCCCTGAGTGTAAAAAGACTGAGCCTTCTAACCAGAAGAGTTGTATTTGTACCATTAGAGAAGCAATACTCTCTGATTTATAGGATCAGTTAGACCTTACCAGCACAGACATTTTATTATATCCTGTGTCATTTAATTAACTTTCTAGTCTGTCTGTCTGTCTGTGTGTCTGTCTGTGTCTGTCTATCTATCTATCTATCTATCTATCTATCTATCTATCTATCTATCTATCTATCTATCTATCTATCTATCTATCTATCTATCTATCTATCTATCCATTCCTCCATCCATCCATCTGTAAAGTAAACCAAACCAAAAAAGTATGTAATCACTCCTAGCACTAAAATAATGAGTAAGAAATGACAATTTCTGGTACAGATTTAGTAAAAAGAAGAAGGAACTCAGTCTTGTTACTTTCAGTGTGGCAGAGGCATACAGCAACAAGCAATAGATAGTGTCATGTGCTCACTTAGTCAATTTTATTATCTGAGTTGGTTGGTCAGCTCCAGTTCTGGCCAGTTTTCTGATCAACTCCACAGCTGTATATCACTCTCTGTTGTCATCAGAAAAAATAATCTACCCTTCCATGAGTATGATAGTGAAGGGTATCTGGGTCACTGAATCAGGATGATTTGTTCCCAGCACATCTACGGGAGGTCACTGATTCAGGTCACATAACTACAATGCTGGCTGACTGTCTCTGATGTGGGTCCAAATGTATTCATTCCTGATTTGGAGCCTTTATATGCACTTTTTGTTAACACAGTTTGCTAACACTGCTGCAAGATGGTCTCAAGATGACAAAGGTGGTGCAAGCATTTGTGAATAATATTTTTACTGTTGCCTCAGGTACAGGAAATGATGCTTGAATACTACTGTAATCATTAGAAAAACAACAATTCCTCCTCCAACAGAACATGCTTTGCTTAGCACTAGGAATACCACAGGTGAGGACAAAACGAAAACATAAACAGGGGAAACAATATAACACAACTGACAGGCTTTTCATCTCTTAATGTCATATGGAGATGCTGTGGGGATGAGAAGTTAACACATGGATGCCAGCTGTAGCAACTAAATGTCTCAAGGAAACTTGTTCTTTGTTAATGAAATCCATTCATGAGTGACCTAATAAAATTTAGACGAGATTACCAGATTTATTCTTGGAAAGGAAAGAAAGTGAAACTCGGAGGCCGACAGACTCTAAACATGATGAAAATGTGACTGTTAATTCAGATTTTAATCTCCAGATGTTCAAATAAGTTTTGTGGTTTTGGGGGTTTTTTGGGATAACAAGTTGCATAATATGTTGGAAAATGGCCTGGAAAAGTACATAAAACAAACTAATACAAAATCAGAAAACAGTTATATTCAGAAACACGCTGGATGTTCTGTGACAAACTGCTGACATTATCTGAGAAGAATTCTGGCTTTACCATGAACTTATTTTTAGGAAAACTAGACTGTTATGCTGCCCCTGGAGCAACTGGGAAATGGTAACTTACAGAAAGAGATTACTATACTGGGTTTATACTAACTGCAGCATATAGTACCTCAATGCAACAATACAGCTGAATCTAAGACATACTTGATACGTGCTATTGCATTTCTCCTAGTCCTTTTCCTCCTGTGTGCATTAGGAGGCCATGGAAATGACAAGGGGTCATTTTATAGCCTGTGAGCCACCTCTCATGCCTATCATGCTTGCCTATGTGAAACTCTGAATTGCAAACATCACTAAGATTTTTCCTTATGCTGCAGACCTATTTTTTGTAACACCGCATGCTCCAGGTAACATTATTCATTTTGTTTGCCTGAATAGATAGAAGTACAAGTAACTTAAGAGCATTTTGTGCTTAAGACATGGCAAGTCACGAGTTTACACTGCTCTTTTAAAATGTTTATGGTAAACCGGTGTCTTTCATTGGCTGTCAAAGTAGCAAAAATGCTTAAATTATTTGAAGCCTAACTAGAGGCAGTATCATTGTTCTATGTATTTCATACGGGATTTTACTGTTGATCAAATAACCTCAAGATTTGAACTCAAACTTTTAGGAAGCCCTTAATGTAATAAGTCTCATTAGTTTCAAAGTGTTTGATCTGACTAAAAGCCATTTGATGTTAACGGGAGTCATTATATTAAAGGCGGTTTAAATCAATGCAATAAGTGCAGGCCTATGTGTGTGTGTGTGTGTGAGTGTATGTGTGTAAAGTATTTGTCCGTAAATTCAGTCCTATTTATGCAATTGTTCTGCATAGATTACAGAATAGGAAGATACGGAGACATACAGAGGACAATTTACTGCTCACCTTTAAACTCCATTGATTTTACTGCAAACCTCTATTTTTTTTACTAATTCCAAATTCCCTGGAAAGACAGATGCAGGTCTTCAAGTTGTTAAGATGTAAAGCTGTCAATATTATGTACTTCTTACTACATTCTCAGCAGGAGATTGAGCAGTGAAATTTGAACCTTCTTGAATCTGTTTCTTCCAACAAGACAATACTAAAGGGCTGGCTGTGCTGGAGTTTCTGAGAATGTGAGTGCAGCAGCTCATTGTTAGAACTTCATATTTAAAGTATTAATTTCACATTTGGATGGAGTTGTATCCCCTGTGTGAGGTATTCAGGCAGCAGGACAGAGGAGATAAAAGGCTGCATAACATGCATACACATTAGATATCTTTTTGCACTTCAAGAACTAACAAATAATAAAACTAATCCTATTTAAGCTCATAAATACCTTCAACTGATGTCTACAGACAGAAATTATGTAAGTGTAAAAGGCAAATTTTTCAAAGTTCTGCTCTTATTATATGGAATTGTTGTCCAAAATGTTTTGCAACTGATGTATAATGCTTGCTGCTAATTGAGCTCTGACATGCAGCCAAGTGGTTCAAATGGATTATAAAATATATGTGTCATCAGGTTTCCTTTAAGGATATGTTTAGGTGTATTTGAAAGTTTGAATGCAATTATAAAATGCAATTGGTATGCCAACAATTCTTTGTCATCTTACTTCATGATCTTCTTAGGAGTGGTCATTTTTCTGACTCCATTTTTTTAGTGTGATTAGAAAATATGTCAGAGTTGCTTATTTGTTTGTAGAGTATCTGTATAATTTTGAAGCCTGGACATGATGCTAGTGTTTGCTTCACAGGCAGTGTGAGATATTTTCTTTATAACAATTCTGAAAAAACAGAAAATAAGTCATGTTACAGTATCTTAAATTTCTTTTTAGTTAAGTATTTGAAGACAACATTCAGGCTTTTAAGGGTTTTTTTGGTGGTTTTGCTTTGGCTTGTTTTTTTTGGTTTTTGGGGTTTTTTGGAGAGAGAAGAGCAGAATTGTGCTTGTGAGTGGTTTTTTAAATCGTTTACACTGTTCTTTGAAGATCAGGATCTCATATGCCATAGAGGTATCTAGTATGCCTGTGGATACATTTTTGACAGGTGCTCTTTAAGCTTATATTGTGCTTCCTTAGTGATCTGGGTTTTTATTTCAAGGGGCAGGGGATAGATAAACAGGTACCTGAGATAATGATCTTTTCCTTCCACAGGTTTTACAATGCAGGCTGCTTCTCATGTGCATTTTTTTGTGTGTGTTTTTTCCCATCTGGTTCATGGTTTGGTTTAGTTACCCACTCTAAAGCGGCTTTGCAGAGAACAGACATTTATCAGTGTTTGCAGAGTGTGCCATCCCCTTCCTGCTTGGGAAGCAGAAAGAGAGCATGGGGTGATATTGTGATGATGACCTTTGGCAAGCTGAGATGCAAAGCACCCCGTAGGAATTTCCTCCAGCACAAAGGTATTTAACAAATTATCCAGTTCCATGGTGGGACCTAGTCAGTAGGTGGTCCACTTCAGTGTCTGTCGGTCTTTCTTTGTCCTCCTCTTTGGTTTAGAGAAGCTGCAGTAAGATGAGGGTAAAAACAAAAAAAGCAAACAAAAAAAAACCCAACCAACAAAACAAAAAAAACCAAACCAAACCAAACCAAAAAACAAAACAAAACAAACAAAAAAAAAAAAAGCAAAACAAAAGCCAGCTATTAAACTGGAAAGACATGTGATCTGCATAATTGCTCTAATTGCATTAAGTTCTGGAATGAATAGTCCTGATGTCAAATTCAACGACCACTTAGGAGAAAAAAATATCTCTGAGTCCTTTACTATAACATGAAAGGCATAAAGAAACTCTTACGATCATTGCCATTCAGTTTAAAGAGCCAGCGACTAATTAAGGGGGAGGGTAAACAATCCCATTGTTTAATTATTGAAGAAAAGGTTAAATTGGCAGGAATAAATAAACAAAATTAAACTATGCACCTCTCTGTTCTTTTTGAGTTGCACAAATTGGTACTCATTCGTGCATGAGAGAGGGAGTGGTCAGAAGGGATTTTTAACATAATTGTAGAAAATATTGTATCAAACATAGACTACTCCAAAAATTCTGCTATCTGGGATTCCCAAAGAAACAGAGAAGGAAACCTATGTGGGCTATTGTCAAAAGCAAAATTGTCATCCACAGACCTGAAGACAGGATTTAGAGAAAGGAGAGCTAGCCAGCCCTGATTCTTGTGCTTGCACGGGACATTCTGTGTCTTTTTCCTGATTTCTTTAAATTGGGATAATAAAAGACAATTACCTGTCTAATTTTTGTGTTATGAAACTTAGTGTCTGGAGAATGCATTTGGTGTAGAGGAGCAAAAGATTTAGAAACCTCTTTCAAAATCTGTCCTTGAGACATGAGCAGTGATAAAACTTCTGTTCATATTTAGAAAGCCCATTTTTACAGAAAGAAAGCCTAATAATGTTATCCAAATACAGTGTCTAGTAGTAGAGAAAAGGCACCTGAGAGAAATGTTTATCACCTACGTGGCCGTGGAGTATGACCCCTGAAGATATTTTGGTTTGAAAAATGAGTAATGTTCTTTTATCTTTCATTTCTACTTCTATTTGGTAAATATAGCACAGAAATAATTCATTTTCCTTTCTTCTCTTTGAAAAAATTAAATGCTTTCATCTTTGTGGTTGTTTGACCCGGATGAGCAATTAAGCACCCATCAGCTGCTCATTCACTCCCCCTTCTTCAGAACGGGGGAGTGGATTGGAAAAGCAAATGTGAGAAAAACCTCAGAGGTCAACATAAAGACAATTAAATAAGTGGAAGGGGGTGGGGGAGGGGGAGGCACAACCCAAATGATTAAAAGGCTGTGGCTCACCATATTCCAAAAACAAGCCGATGCCCAGCGAATCTCTGAGCAATGAGTACTTTGGAGAGACTTATCCCCAAGTCTTTGTTGCTAAGCATGATGTTACATGGCACAGGACATCCCTCTGGTCTGTTTGGCTCAGCTGTCCCAGCTGTGTCCCCTCGCAGCCTCTTGCCAATCCCTGGCCTCTATAGCAGGCAGAGTGAGAAACAGAGAACCTCGATGATGTGCGAGCACTGCTCTGTAGCAGCTAAAATATGGGTGAGTTAACAGCAGTGTTTTGTTCACAAAAATCATGCTGACTGCTGTGAAGAAATTTAACACCATCCCAGCCAGACTAGTGCACTGAATCAAATCCTTAGATTCAGACACCCCAAAATCTAGGAAATTTAAGATTTACATTTGAGATTTGTGCTTTAGGACCATCTCTTATATTGCAGATGGGTAAAATTTAAAAAAAAAAAAAAAGACACACTAAAATAGAGTGATACCCAAGATGCAGTGAGAGCCACTCCTTTGAAAGATGGAAAACTTTCAACTAATTATTATTGATCTCTCTATTTGTGTGCATTTTTGTACTTCCTTGGGCTTTCTGTAAGAGAAAGCTAAAGAGACTGGTGGTGAAATATCTGGACTATCAGGAGATAGGAATTAGTGTGAATGGCATAAGAAAACCTGTACTGATGACATTTCCTGTCCAGTCTTCCTGACTATACATTAAAATGCAATCATGTTCAAAATGTCAACTATATTTGCCTTGTTCCATGCCTGTCATCACATCCCTTTTTACATCCTTTTTTCTCTGCTCTCTGTTAGCCTATACAGTACATATTAGTGCCTTATTAGTCCCTTTTCACAGAAAACACGTACTTTGAAAAGGGTATCTTTTTTTTTCA
This sequence comes from Luscinia megarhynchos, assembly GCA_034336665.1. Lineage (NCBI taxonomy): Eukaryota > Metazoa > Chordata > Aves > Passeriformes > Muscicapidae > Luscinia > Luscinia megarhynchos. The sequence continues at coordinate 70,332,277 of CM067592.1, forward strand.
TGGTAAAGTGATCATGGATATCAGAGTCATGGAGCAGGGTGGCTTTTAATAGTGAATACTGATGTAGAGTCATGTTACTGTAAGACTGAATGTAGAATATACTAGCTATTACAGGGTTTTGTTTCCCTCAGTTAATATTTTATGGTGTGTGATATTAACCTTCCTTCCCACAGTTGTACTAACATGCACTCGTATGATATAGCTTGTGGAACTGAAAGCTTTATACTGGTGTTTGCTTTACTTATGACATCCTTCCTCAGTTCTCCCGAATAAATAAGCGGTTGTGAAAGACAGGCTGAGAGACCAGCTTCAGGAATAAGGTTGCAGTTATTTCATGCCCTCGCAGCCTCCATAAATTGCAGGTTTGAGTCAGAATAAAGCTTGATTCTATTCTACCTTTTTGTTTCTGCTGATGGCATTTACCATCCTTTGTTTTGCTCAGTGTGGCTGCTTGTCTGGCCCCTTCTGGTGGAGTGTTCCTCCATCTTCATTTGGAACTTTAAGTTTAATCTGGGCACCAAATAAAACAGATGTTATGCAAAAACTGCTGCCTCTGGAGAAAACTGAAACCTGGATATGCCACAAAGAAAACAAAGCCAGGAAAACAATTGAGTGGAAGAAATGAACTTTAGAAAGTGTTCACACCTTAATTCTTCTGTAAGCAACGGAGATAACCAAGAAGACAAAAGTTCCCATTATCTTCAGGAGTGCATGAGTGTAATAATTCTTAATTTATTTATTTCTTTGGGCAGAATACAATATTGAGAAGATTAATTCTATCTGAAAAATTATATACTCCACTAGAAGTTAAAAATAAAACATATGGATGGTGTAGAACATTCAGACAGGAAGTAAAATAACAGGAAATTTCACAATTTCTTCTTGTGAGGCAGACTTGAATTGATTTAGAAATTTTAGATTCTGAGTCCCCTGAGGAGGCCAAATTTCAAACATTCCAGAATACTTGAGTACTCCAGAGAAGACAGAGGAAATACCTGTAAATCACTAAAGATATTTCCCCATATCCTGATGAAAATTTGTGGTAGGCAATGAATATTCCAGTAAAGTAGAGAAAATGACAACTGTTACACAAACAGAAATGTAAAGAAACAGAGAGGATTGCACGTAGTGCAGATTTGGAGCCCTGCAGAGTAGCTTGGGCTGTATGAGCTGGGACTCAAGCATTTAAGCATTTGCTTTAGTGCTTAAGTGTATGCATATGGAGCATACTAGACACTGAGAATAACAACAACACCATTAATTTACGGCATTCTCTCCGGAACTGTTAAGCAATATGGGAAATTATTGTAATATTAATTGACAGTGATTAGAATATCTACTAAATTATTTTGGACATTGTTTCTGGCAACAAATGACATTAAAAAGCAGTTTTGTTTACACTGAAGAAAAGCCAGTACCTCTGAAAGCAAACAATTAAACTGGAGGTTTTCATTGCTGAGCTTCTCCTCACTGCAGGCACAGTGAAATAAAATGTTTGGTTAGGCAGGAATTTGCTGTAGTACTCTATACTGAGCCCTGGAGCTTGTCAGTAGAAGACCCCAGAAAAACAGAATGGATTTGAAGACTTCATACAAAACACTCTGCCCATAAGTGACAAAAGATAAAACAATATATGTTGCGTTATTCATACCTCCCAGCAAAGATTTGGACTGGGTCAGGCCTGAGTATATGACTGCATTTCTGTCAAATCAGCTAGAACACAGTACAGTATTTATTCTGGCTTCATGGTCACTGCAGGAGGACAGGTGATATGTGATCTGCCAGAAAATCTGCCAGGACAATGTTATCCTTTAAATACTTTTGTTTTGAACAAAGGTGGATCCACAGAGTTTGAACTAGCCAAACCTTTTTTTTCTTACGAATCCACAATATTCTGGATCCAACATATGTACCCTAATTCATGCATTTTCATGAAAGCATGGCTGAGGAATCAGAAGACCATGAGGACATGTGAGGAAAAAAGTGGATGTCCTTCACTTGTGTAGAGATTTCATTAACCAATAAATAAATATGTAGGAAATAAAATGTAATTCATTAACACTAGGAAGGTGGGGTCCTCTTTCTTCGCTTTTGGAAGAGGAGACACACCGTATTTGAGAGTTTGCTCAGAGAGGCAATATATTTCTTATGCTAAAAACCCCAGTGCTTTGCTCAACCACATATATGCTCTCAGAAGTCTTGCTAGCATTTTAGAGAAACTGAGGTCAATGTAAGGATAAGGTTTTAAGTTCAATTGATAAAATTAATAAATGCACATGCTTTCAGTGTGTTATACTGCTAGTTATACTCCATTAAAAAACAAACAAACTAACTAACTAACAAAAAAACCCACCAAAATTATAATCATGCTTTTGTTTTTCAGTAGGTCCTGGAGAAGCAAGACATAATAGGAGTCCTAAAGCTGACAGCCAGTGTACTTGTGGCAAAAGCTTTCCCTGAAGCTTATCAGAAAAATCAGAGTCTGAAAGGGGACCTCAGGAGATCATCTAATCCAGCTGCCCTGCCAAGGCAGGGTCAGCTAAAGCACACAGGAATGTGGGAGGGACATGTGGGAGGGACATATGTCCAGAGAGGCAGACTCCACAACCTCCCTGGGCAGTCTGTTCTGGTGCTCTGCCACCCTCACTGTAAAGAAGTTCTTCCTCATGCTAAGGTGGAGTTTCCTGTATTTTAGTTTATGGGTGCTGTTCCTTATCCTGTAATTGGGCACCACTGAAAAGAGTCTGGCACCATCCCTTTGGCACCAACCTCTGAGATATTCATAATAGTTTAAGAGATTCCCCTCTTAGTCTTCTCTAGACTAAGGAAGCTCAGTTCCCACAATCTCTCCTCATAAGAGAGATGCTTCAGACCCCCCCACTATCTTTGTGGCCTCCACTGGACCATCTAAATTAGCTCCCTTTTTTTCTTGTACAGAGAGCCCAGAGCTGGACACAATATTCCTCAGCTGGAGCTGAGCAGGGTGGGAGGATTACCTCACTTGACCTCTGGTCACACTCTTCCCGATGTGCCCCAAGTTTCCATTTGCTCTTCTGGCCATAAAAGAGATAGATATAAGCCATATATCAACTTGTTGTCCACACAGACTCCCTGGTCCTTATAGTAGATAAGACCTGCAATGGTACTTGGGGCTCTTTGTCCCCAGGTGTAGGATCCTGCTAATGCCCTTGTTGAACCTCATTAGGTTTCTCTCTGCCCATTCCTCCAGCGTGTCAAGGTGCTGCTGAATGTCAGCACAGCCTTCAAATGTATCCGCCTCTCCCCCCAGTTTGGTATCATCAGAAGACTTGCTGAGAATACTTTCTATCCCTTCATCCAGGAAAATAAGATGAGTAAGACTAGACTGATCCCTGGGGTATGCCACTGACTACGGGCCTCCAGCTGGATTCTGCTCCTCTGATTGTGATCCTCTGAGCTCTGCCATTCGGACAGCTCTTGATCCTCACTGCCCATTCATCCACAATTCTAAGCTTATCTGCAAGAATGTTGTGGGAGTCAGTGCCAAAAGCCTTGCTGAAGGCAGGGTAGCCAACATCCATTGCTGTCCCCTTGTCAACCCATCCTGCCATGCTATCATAGGAGACTATCAGATTTGTCAAGTATGATTTCCACTTAGTGAGTCCATGCTGACTACTCCTGATGACCCTTTTCTTTTACATGTATGTTGATGACTTCCAGTATTTCCTGTTCCATCACCTTTCCATCACCTTTTCCAACATTCCAGGCTTCCAATACTCCCTGTTCCATCAGCAGGGATTGAGGTGAGGCTGACAGGCCAGTGGTTTCCCAGGTCCCCCTCCTTCTCGTTTTTAAAGATTTGTCCTTCCTACAATTATCAGGCACCTCTCCCATTCTCTTTCAAAGATGATGGAGAGTGGCAGACCGACATCATCTGCAGATCACTCCGCACCGATCCCAACAGGGCCTGTGGATTTATTGGTGTTTAATCTGTCTAGCCAGTCTCTAAGCTGACCCTTATGACCAAGGCTTCCTTTCTGCAGCCTTCTTCTCTTACGTCCAACCATCCTCAACAGTGAAGACTGGGGCAAAGAAAACTCCCCATAATTTCATCTTCTCTGTGTTTTCTCTTACCAGGATACCCATCTGATTTATCAGTGGCCCTACATTTTCCTTTTGCTACTAATACACTTCTAGAAGCCCTTCTTGTTGTCCTTTCCAGACTCAGTTCCAGGTAGACTTTTGCCTTCCTGAAGGTGACATGCTGTATGTCGTAGCCACACACCAGCAAGATCCAGCTAGAGAAAAGTGAGAAACGTAAGTGAACAGTATAGAGCTGCTCTACTTGGGGTCATCCCACAGTTAAAGTGAATTTAATATGAACATGAAACATGTCATATTTCATATCCCAATTCCAAAATTACACAAACAGTGTAAACCAGCATGGACTGGCACTCTTACAAGAACACCCCAAACCAGTCTGTGCTTTCTTCCTTGGTTTTTCCCTTCCTCCTACTAAAGGTGTTAAAGCTGTACTTTCTTTTTCTCTCTTTTACTTTGTTGAGTTAATTTGAACTTGGATCAGTTTCCCAATCCATTTCATTGCAGGGCCATGCAGGAGCTTGTGTTTTCGGACCCATTTTCAGGGCATTACAATTGACTTATGCTGCCATAAACTATGTAACTCAGCTGTGTAGTTTAACTAGTTAGAACCCGTTTCATCTAGATACAGAGATAAGGGCATTCTGGTTCCATAGTCAGAGAAGGCATTGCTGAGAGATGTGACTAGGACATAGAAGTTATTCTGCATCACTTCACATTATTGTGAAGGGCGGAGGGAAGCGGACTCTCACTTCAGAGAGAAGGCTGTTCTGTCCCCTGTGAAAAACAGAATAGCACGGCAGGAGGGAGAAGTGTCCGGCATTGTTCATTGTTGTGGGCTCAGTGGTTTTTTTGCATGTGAATCACTCTCTGTTTTGTACACTTTATTTATTAGTATTGTTGCTGTTACTGTTCGTTTTGTTGCTGTTTCAAGTAAATTGCTCCTATCTCAACACACGATCTCTAACTTTTGTACCTCAAATTCTCCTCTCCAGCCACCCGCAGTGGGGAGGGGAGAAAGGAACAGGGGAATGAACAGCAGCATGGTTTTATTTGGAGTACTAAATTGGGGCGTGCCATTCCTAAGCCATGACAGGAGGAAAAGAAACTCTGGCTTGATGGCCATTTTTCAGTCACCAGTATTTAACATGCTTATCTTAAAATGGTCTTTGTTTGTCATGGATATGTTGTTCTCGATAAACTAGTTCACAGATGATGCTAAGTAAGTGTGTAATGCTGTAAACATGACCAGAACATGCAACTGTTATAGAGTTTGTCTGTTTATGGGGTTGATGTAAGTCTGTCTTTTTATTGTGTACATTGTAAAATGTTACTTTCTTAGCTTTGAGAGAACGCTGTGGCAGTGTGGACTGCACCATTAAAGGCTGAAGTTGCCAGACAGAGATTGTGGACTGAAGACTGCGAAGCCCTTCGTGTTGTACACAGCTAATTAAAACAAAATAGAAATAAAATCAGATCCTTTGCAAGAATGGTTGCATGATTGCTATAAATGTCACCCACTTTTTCCTAAAGAACTTGTAATCTTAAGAGAAGACAGGAAGCACTGAATGGAGACAGAGAGTAAGCAGGTTAGTTTAGCAAAATAAGACTGAGCTCTTATACAAGACACTATAGAAAACTCAGGAACATTTGTTAAACTACACGAACTCTAATCTTTACTACTAGGCTGAATTTTCTGCAAGAACTTCTGTTTTTTCAGCATGTCTGGAGCTGGCTTTGTAATGATGAAAAGTGGCAAGCAGCTATGGTGATACAGATCACGCATAGCTGCTTGGCCCATTGCTTTGCTTGGCAGGCCACTTTTTTTTCCTGTTTCCTTTTGTTTTCTTTGAGAAGAAAAATGTTGCACGTATGCAATCTTGCTAATGGTCCCACAGATTTTTCAGTGGTCCTGAATATCTATATATGGCCTCCTGTCCTGGTTACAGGAAAAAGAGCGCCAGTATGGGTGTAACCAGACTGTGTATTCTACTCTGATCTACACAATCTCTGATGAACTGTTGATGATGGGTCGTTCACAGCAGCTGCCGGGTGCACACCCGATCCCTCCGGCTACACGTTGGATGGTAGATGAGAAGAGGCAAGCCCTGCAAGGAGGGGTACCGTTTCTTTGTCTTCACTGTGATTTCGCCCGTGATAATAAACGCATTATTCCCTCGGGGTAAGCAGCAGCACCACCCATCCCGAGGGGGTCACCTCTGATAATGGGCCATGGAACAGAATAGACATCAGCAGAATAGGCTGCTGAGACGGCCATCAGGCACTCCAAAAATACCCCATAACTCTAGGACCACATCATTCAATTGTGAACTCCCCCATCCTGGGGGAGGTACCACCTGAGCTCCACAGCGTACGCTCTCGAGGTTTGGGGATTTGGGACCCCACCACTGCTCTGTGGACCCAGAGCAGGACCCGAACTTCCACAGGACCACTGCCTTCAACAAGACTGCAACCTTCATTTCAGCAGCACTACAAGCTCTGCTTAGCTGGACTGCAGCCGCTACCCTGATGAACAGGGTGCCATGTTGTACTCTGACTTTGTGGGTTTAAGCCAGTTTTTCTGTATAATTGCATTTATTGTAATCATTCTATTAAATTGTAATACCATCCTGAAATCTCTCTCAAGATGTTTGTGTGGGATTCCTTTCTCCTGCTGGTTTACTTTTGAACTGGCACACCTGCTTAAAAGTAGTGTAATACTTGGACCTTTTTTTGCATTTTGTGGGGTAGGAAAATTTATTTCTGCAGTGACAAGAAATGGGAGAATTAAAAACAAATTCATTAGTTTTGCTGAAATAATAGATGATAAATTATATCTTTTTTCTTAAATCAGTGAACTGAATGCCACTCAATCTGAATTTCAGGTATTTTCTCCCTAGGCACTCATGTATGACAATCAGTGAAGACAGAATGGATAAGCTGGAAAAATCTTTTGTCCAATTTACTGTGGCAAATCATTTGCTCTCTGTGCCTGGAAATCGTGAGATTTTTGGAGCATGAATAACTGAGCTGTGGCTTGGTGAGCTAATGTAGCTCCCAGAGGGTCAAAAGTGGGGCAGAGTTATTGGTAGTGCACCAATTGTACACAGGTGGGAGAGAGAAGAGGGCTGTGTGACACAAATCCTTTCCCCATCAGCATGTTTACAGGTTTCGTTGTCACACAGAGCTGCTGCTCTTTGTACTGCACCTGTGCTGTCCTCTGGATGCTCCCACTTCTTGGGGTTTTATTGGGGTACCTATCACTGATACATTTGGTCATCCAAAATACCTGTCCTGAGACCTTGTAAAAGAAACTGCAGATCAGTGGTGTACTTAAAATTTCTTGACCCTACAAGGCCCTACGGTCTCTATTCCTAAATCATGTTTTGTTAAATATTGAGTGGTTAAGAAATAGGGTAAGTTCTTGGGTTTCACTTTTTATTCTGAGAGGAATGACGGATTTGTCTTTACAAATCATCTGTGGATCTGCTGGTAGATAAGGTTAACACTGAGAGATAAAAGAAACAATGGGAGGAATTCCACTGATTGATGAATGGAGAAAGAAGTTTGCCTTTACAAACAAACTGTGGATTTGCTGATAAATGAAATTGGATAGTGGGAGATGAAAGAAACAATGGGGAAAAACTATGAATTCTGTAAGAATTAAAAATTTGAAAGGAGGGTTATACATTAGAGGGAAATCGCAGGTGTCAGACGTTCTGGGAGGTCTGTGCCTCTCAAGTACTTCAGCCCATGGGGAAAGAGAGAGGGAAAAGTGGCCAGATAAAAAAGGAGGCTGCGTACTCCAAAAATTTGAGAGATTCCAGAGGAATGCCCCATGGCCTCTCCCTTTATTCGAATAAAGCAAAGAGGACTCCTCTGTCTCCTTTTCGGACATAAACCTCTGGTGTTTGTGGATTAATTTTCCTGACAATTCTAATTCTCTAGAAACTCTGTATAAATCTCAAGATTTTCAGATGGATTTAATTTTTCAGCCTTCATTTTCTGTTTAAAAAAATGAGACACTAGCTGATTTTGGTATTTTTTGGTGACTCCAGATGAGATACTTCTCCTGATCTGTAGATCCAAGAGACCTCTGGACCTTCATGCTGGCACCAGGGCTTTCTTGGAAAAGAATCTCAGATCAGTCTGGGACATGGATAAGTTCCCATTCCATAATAAGGCATTATTTTGGGAATCCTACTCATATAAGATGTTTGGATCTTCCAGCACACTGTGGAGATCATTTGGCATTCCGAAATTTGGCATTTGACTTGTTTGTTTCAACCGATAGTTGTTTTGAATTTGTATCTGTATTGTTACAGATTGTAATTGTATTATATTTACCTACTATTTGAAGGTGAGTAGTGGACAATCTAAAGGGGGCTTTCTGACACACTAGCTTGCATTTTGCAACATTGGAGAAAGACTGGTGGTCCTCCTGGGGAAACAGCTAGCAAGGAGAATTCAGTTTAGTGGTGTAATCAATGGTGGCCTTTGTACAAACTACATTCTGCGAAAAAAACGGCCACAAAATAGAACCTTGAACATTTTTACAGTTAATGTTGTTTCTAAGATGGGAACAGAAATGGGATGAGGTTATGCTGATATATTCTTCACTCACATTTGTCTTTGAATCAGATGGAATGGCAGAAAGACTGTGGCTTGAATCCAACTCCCTCAGACCCTTTTGGTTCTTGAAAGGAGAATCAACGAAAATGGTTAAAATGTTGTTCTATGTGCAGCATAGAACAAATTTGTTCTAAACATCTCCCCAATAAGGAGCATGATTTTGGTCTTATGATTAGTCCTAATTGCAGCTTAGAGAGGAGAACAGGAAATCAGGCTGCCAAGACTGATATTATGAGGGAGCTTGCTCACAAAGAGGCAGATTTAGCACATATAGATGAGAGGATAGAGGAGATGTATCCAAGAGCAGAGGTTTGTATTCTGATTGCAGGGACAGCTAGAACTAAACATGAGATATGACTCTGTGTAGTAGCTGCCTCCCTTGGACAGAAGGTGCCAATCACAGTAAAAGTGTCATTTTCAATAATAGGCCTTGATAATTGAAAATCAATGCCTGGCACCTACCTTCTAAACTCAAAGAACCCTCCAAATAAAAACAGGAGGTTGCAGCTATAGAAAGATTTCCAAAGGAATGGTGCCCCTGGGGAAATGACGGGGTCACCTTGAACCCCTCCCAGGAGACTTGGTGTTAATCAATGTGCATACTGTAAAAAAGATGGGCATTGGAAAAAGGATTGTCCTCAGCTGAAACATAGCAGCCCCCCTCTCGTGGCCATCACCAATGATGACTGTGAGAGACCACAGCATTCTTCTCTAGCAGAATCTCTGCTTACAGCTAAGATGGGAAATGAGGAGGTAAATGAGGAGATAGAATTTTTAGTAGGTACAGGAACTAGTTCCTCTGTGTGAAATACAGTAAAAGGAAACTTGAATAATGATTCTATAATGATCATTGGTGCAATAGAGAATTGCTAATCTTGGCCATTTTTCAAGCCCATTGCTTTTGAATTAAGAAACTAATTCACCTTTTTAGTATCTACCCAATTCACCAAAGCATCTCCTTGGAGAGAGATTTATTGGAAAAACTAAATGCTAAAATCAAATTTTAAAGTGGCAAAATGCAGGTTCCACCACCTCGTTATGTGGAAGCCTCTATATTTGCACTGGTGTCCAAAATTGGTTGTGATCCATCTGCCAGTATCACTTGAGGATGTAGTGATTCCAATAGTCTGGGCTGGAGAGGTGACTGGGCAATCCAAAAGAACAGAGTGTGTAAGAATGAAGTTGAAACCTGGAGCAGGACTGGTAAGACAAAAGCAATCTCCTTTGAAAAGAGAAAGTCATAAGGGGTTATCTCCCCTGGTGGAAAAATTTATAAAATATGACCTATTGAAGAACTGTGAATCCAATTTTAATATCCCTATTTTGTCAGCTAAGAAGGCAAACAGAGAGGTAGAGGAAAACGAGCTGGAACAGGACCCTAGAGCCATAAATAAGACAGTAGAAGATATACACCTGACAGTAGCAAATCCTTATCCCTTGCTAGCAAGCTTGAGTGAAAAATAAAAATAGTTTACAGTGCTAGATTTGAAACAAGCCTTTCTTTGTATCCCTTTGAGTACTGAAAGTCAAGAGCTTTTTGCTTTCAAATGGGGAGGTCCAAACAGGGAGAAGGATCCGACTCGGATGGTACTACTACAGGAGTGGTATTTAAAAATAGCCCCACTATGTTTGGAAATCAATTACCAAAAGAACTGCAGGAATGGAAAAAATCAGAACCCTCTTGGAGTTTTGTTACAGTATGTAGATGACATTCTGACAGCCACTGAAACTAAACAGCAGTGTTGGGATCAGAATATGGCATTGTTGAATTTTCTGTGACTAAGTGGATCCAGAGTACCCAAAGTACAAATAGTCCAGACCACATTAACCTACTTGGGATTCAAAATCCTCCAAGGGCAAAGGAGGCTGGGACAGGAACAAAAAGAAGCAACTGGCCAACTTCCAGAGTCACAAATGGTAGGACTTGTGTGCATTTCTTAGGATGGTCTGATGGTGTCACCTGTGGATCAGTAGTTATGGGTTGCAAGTAAAGCCACTGTGTGAGCTCTTGAAGACAGCGCAGGAGGACCAGATTTACTTCAGCTGGACTTGGTTAAAACATTTGTTTATAATAATCTCCATTAATAATTGCTTTTGTGTTTTATCTTGCATCAGGATTCAGTGTTATAACTGTAGTGCCTTATGTTTAAAAATGAAATATAGATATTAATAGACTAGTTCCCATAAAGAACTTAGTCTCAAGAAAAGGGAGGATTTGATAAGAACAATAGAATAGAACAGCATTTTACTCTCATGACAGTCAAACAGAACAGCACAGCCTAAAGGATGTAACTTAGGCAAAGAAGAGTTGTGCAAATTCATGGAAATGCAAGCAGGATGCCAGCTCAGCTCTGCAAAGCTGACAAAGCAGAAGTTATGCAAAACAATGGTATTGCACTTACTCACAAGCAGGGGTTGAGGAGCAATCACTGAAAAAGGACACTGGACGTTAGAGACAGACTCCAAAAAACCTCATAAGGACTTCCAATAACAGCCATGTAAAATAAAGTGATACATATGCATCAGGTAATCAGGGATAGCTGATAAACATGTAATCACAGTTTATGATAAAAACTTGGTTTACCCAATGCTTGGGGCACTTAACTAGAGGAAGGATCCTCTCAGTGACTTGTGCACTGCAATAATGAATACTTGATTTCTAATACTCAGAAACAATAGAAACTTTCTGTCTGCCTGATTTTGGTGTCATTTCAAAAGTCTCTCAAAAACTGAGTTTGTGTTTCTCTTTAATAGCTACTGTTTATAAATTAACACCAATTAAAGTAGGGCTGTTAGATGTTCATGCCCAATCACTAATAAGCCAGTAGTGTTTTGTAGAACAGAGATTGAGGTCAGAGTGGGGAGTGAGCTTCCACTGTGGCCTGCAGTGCCTCCCTGAAGTTTGCAAGGTATTTTTCAGCATCCAGCAGAAGTAGGGTAGGTCAAGGTTATGTGAGAGCTTTCCACTGATTTTGCTAGTTTCTTATAGGGGAGGACTGTCCAGCAAAACCATGCTACAGTTACAAACCAAAATGATTTCCCAAAGGGAAAAAAAATGCAAAATACTTACTGTATTGATAAACACTGAAAAACTGCAATGCTCAAGAACAGGCAGTTTTCCTTCTCATTTTCTTTCAGGGATTCTGAAAGAAGCAAGCAGCTAATGGTTAGTAAATGCAGACCCTTCATGCAGGAATAACCGTCTCTTTGGAGGTATCTCAGTGCAGATGGAAGACGTGTGGTTCTGGAGCTATGATACAGAAAGGCTTACCACTGGCTGTTTGTGACAGAGCATCAGATGGCTGCTTGTTTCCTTTATTTCTGCAACAGAATAAAAGAGAAAGGAACTCAGCTTTTCACACAAAATTTACTGTATCACGTTACATAGATCATGTGACAAGCCATAGCTGAAAAAACATCAAGAATTCTCTGCTTAATAAAAAGATTGTGTGCTAATTGTATGCTAGTTGCTTTCTGTGCCACAAGAAGAATGAGATTTAATGCATCTGTGATATCTTATTGTGTATTCTTATAAAGCTGAATAGTAGCTTTAAATTAGCTGTCATTAAAATAAACATTCATAATTTCTTCTGCACTAAGATGTGGTGTGCAGTGTCAAATCTCTTGCACTTTTAGTTATCAGGCAATTCCCTTTTAAGGTGTGCTTGAGATTACATATATATATATATATATATATATATATATATGCATATACAGTCCAACAAACAGGAATGATAAGTGCCCTGCAAGTTTCATCAGATGTTTTCACGTCATCCCTGTGGTAGTATCTCGAAGAGACCATATTAACCTTACAATGTATGTATGTGCGTGCACTAATTCTAGGAAGCTTCTTCGTTTTAAACCACAAACAAAAACTTATTTCAGATAACTGTGCATTTTCATTCAAACCTGAAATGCGAGCTTAGCTTACAGTCAAGATAGACTTTGGTTACCAAGATTTTTTAAAAATGTTTTAGGAATACTTTAGGAAGCAAAACCTAAATTTATCTTCCTTTTTTTCAAACATTTCACAGTACTACTGCAAGTTACTCAAGCAGTAACATGACATATCAATGCAGACAGCATCTATATCTAATTCTTCCTTCCTCTGTGCCCATCTGCCTCTGCTGCTCTCATCTGCCATTCTTTTGATTCTCCTTCCTATTCCTTCAGTAATCCTGACTCTCTCTCTCTCCTCATTTCTCTAGCTGTGCTGAGGGAATGGTGGTTTCCACAGTGTAGGTCCTTGTCACTCCACAGTGTTCCACCTACCCTCCCTTGCAGTCTCATTGCCTGGACAGATCCATGCTCTAAGCCAGACATTTTGATTTCTGCTTACTGCAATTTTTCATTGAATTACTTGCTTCTGGCCCTCTTATCTATTCTACATCCATTATGTTAGCTCTCCTGCCTCATCTGATCTTCTGTCTTTGATTGTTTCTCTTGCCTTTTGCTTCCTTGGAGTCATTTTAAAAGCCACCCTTCTTTGCATATTTTTAGCATTCCTTTTCTCTTTGATTTCAACCTACTTTAATGTCACTATGCCTTGCTGAACAAAGATATTGTAAGCATCATGCAGTTTCAGATTCCACAAAAAAGTTATCTGCTTTTTTATCCATTTCTCTGTCCATTGACCAATATCTTCATTTTACATCAAGTCTGTGTGTTCAATCCCCATATGGGCTGTTCACTTAGAAATTGGACCCAGTTATCCTTGTGGGTCCCTTCCAACTCAGAATATTCTGAGATTTAATTTTTTCTTAAAGTAGCATGACCTTTGTCCCTTCAATTCTTTGCTATTTCTGAATTTCCTTTAAAACATCCTGCTCCATTCCCATCTCCTCTGCCCAGCATTTTCTGCCAAAGAAATTGTCAGGCTTTTTAAAGTATGGAAATAAAGTCGTTGCCTTCACTCAGGAACCTTTCCCTCTGCTCGACCTGGCAGTCTCCTCTCTTTTTCTTATTTTGCCTTTGCCCTTCCTCTCACCTTAAAACATTCCTTCTAAGTTCTTTCTTTTACATGCACTCCTCCTTGTTCTCTGGGTTTCATTTTTGATGGTAATTTCTTCATCCTGAAATGACCCTCACTTTTATGTCCTCTTCTTCAGATTTTTTAATTTCCACTGCTAATAGAGCTCTCACTATCATGCCTTTATTTTATTTTAATTAACAATTATCCTACAGATGTCTGTTGATCATCAGTATTTTTCCCTTGATTTGACTATATTGCATTGCATGTGACTAATGTCCTCCAAATGTAAACACAAAATTCTGCCACTGTTTCGAAATACACGTACTGTCTTTGCTCTTGCAGACGTTTGAAATGAATACATTTAACCCTTTTCTGTGGAAATGAGCATTTAAATTCTGCTTGTTATTTGGATGGATAACACTGATTCAAGCTTTCTCCAATAGTAGCTGTAGAAAGAAAATATAAATTCAGGATGATATCCTGGTAGGGTCATTTGAGTTATGCCTTAGACTCATGCAAATAAAAATATTAATGACATTTCAACTCAGGGAAGTCAGAATAGATTTATGTCTAAACTGACAGATAAATTTTCATTCTGAAAAACATACCTTTTTTCAATAAACCTATCTTTTGCATTCACAGAAATGGAATTGGAAGTGTCAGTGAGGCAAAGCAGTATAGAAATGGAAATCCAAATGCTTCCAATGGAAAAGCATTGCATGTAAACTGGAAACCTGATTGTGTAAACCTTACATATAAGGGAGACCTATGCATGATATGTATGTGAAGGGCTTGTTGGATTCAGTCCTGTGATTTGAACTTAATGTGAACAATCCCTGCTCAAGCAGTGGAATTTGTATAGTGGGAAAGGAATGCAGGTTTCTGGCACAAGAAAATATCCACTGAGGTGGTAAAGGTCACAGTACGAATCATCCTAAGAATTTTAATGGATATTATAGTGAGAGATAGGTTATTTAGGAAAAAAGGCTACATAGGAATAGAGATACATAAATAATGGAAATTTTGAAGAAATACACGTACTAAGTGTTGAATGTAAATGAATCAACAGGAAGTGAACCTAGCAGCTCATTTTTGAGAGTGAGAATGTGAATCCTCCTGAAGAAGAGAATTTGTGAGTGCTAGTGTGGCTGTATCAAGGCCAGAGCATAAGTGACTACTCCATTTCTCTTTTCCTCTTCTTTCAGTTGTTCACTACTTGCTGTTTTCTTCTGTAGTAAGCTTCTACTTCCATGCCTCTTTGGAATTCCTCTAGAAACATTGAATGCACAGAACATTAACAGTGTATCCTGGCCTTTTTTGCTATATCTAAAGAATAAATGGGAAGGATAAGATTCTTGGGATTTGCAAAGGTGAACCTAAATTTGCTATTTTGCTTTTGATGTGGTAACACATTTTATTCTAATACAGGAATAAAAGGATTTTGAATGCTGTGTACAAATACATGTATATGCTTTCAAAAATATGTCTTCAGTTCCATTATTTCCAGGTTTATGAGCAGAAATAGATCTGAAAATATTTATGAACTATCATCTGAACTTCTTTTTTTATTTTTTTTTTAATTTCAAATGGCACTTTTAAGAAGAAATACTTGTGCCAAAGTTGTGAAGTGGTTGTTTCAACTGCTCTGTTTGAAAGAAAGTTTGAAAGAGGTTTGTTTTTCTACAGGTCTTGTCACACTGTTTAATGGTAAGTAGGAGGGTTAGTAGCCACAGGTTTGTGGAGCAGCAAAACAGCTTCTGTAGTTTGTGTAGAGAAACAAGACCAAGAACAGTTCCAATAGACTGATCCTGATAGGCCACCATGTAGTCTACAATAAACACACACAAACTAAACAAAAAATACTTAAACAAGCTAAAAGCAAAAAAACAGGCTAAGCTTTTCCAAACTTTCTGTCAGGAACTTTATTTTAGACTATCTGTCAACAGAACCAGTGCAGTTTGTTTTAGGTAATATGATCTCCAACAGGAATAACACCCTCTATGGGAAGCACTTTGGCTAAGAAGCCATGGTGTCTGTTCTGAGTGTTCCTTTTAAAACATTACATATGTTCAGGTTAAAGAACATCCAGACAAAGGTAATTTTTATAAGCAGAAGAGATAACAGTGAAAAAAGCAATAAAAGGTGTGAGGATGATATTTACATTCTGTACAACTTGTCACCTGTTCTAGAGAGAGAATTTAGGGTTAATAAATTCTGTGAACTTATTAATAAGTTTTCTGCACTCCAAAACATGCCATTCTCAATGTTTTTTTATAACTAATTTAAGTGTTAGGTGGTAGACTAGGAGACTGAAGGGATGTTTACTGGCTCAGAATAGCTAGATAGAAAAAGTGGGGGAAGAGGGCAGAGCAAGTTCTGCACAGGTGGAACAATGCACGCCTCTGGAGGCTCTGCTGCAATCCCAAACTGGCTGCCAAGACACACAGCACATGAAGGGGCTCTGTCTGGTCATATAAGCCTCTGTGGAGCAGTAAAGCACAGACAGGAGCCTGGGAAAGGACCCTGGGAGCCCAGAGCAGATAAAAAGCAGTGCCACATGTGTAACACTGATGCACCCCACTGCCTTGGACTTACAAGCAGCTGAGACTATGCTGGATCTAAAGCAATGGCTATACATATATCTTATCTCTTCTTTCTCTTTCTCTTTTTTCCTCTAACTTCCTCTTCTCCAAATGTGGATAATTTAAATTTGGATGGATTAATGTTTTTAAGTCTGTGCTTTGTGAAGTGCCTTACTTTGACTGTTGTTTAAATTTCCCAAGTACCTTTATCTACCTGAAGTTTGCAAGTAAAAGTTTCTTATTCAAACTGCTGTGAAATTTGCTGTTTCACCTGTGCATCACCAGAGTAGATTAAATCTAAATTCTAAATTCCTCTTTAAAAATTCACTGAACAGGCTTGGGTCTTAATAGGTAGTTGCATCCTTTGCCTTTCAATGAGTTTGAAATCCAACTGCAACTGTTCCACATCCACATCTTCACTCTTCCAAGAATGACATTTTATCATGGTAGGAATTGAAAGGAAAGTCAAGAGGAATCATGAGAGCTTCTAATGACTAATTTGCAGGGTTCATATGATACAGTCTTTCTGCTCACTACTACGTTCTTAATTCATCTAAGTTTACATCTCCTGGGGTAAGAGAAGCCATTTTTGTTGCAATATTCCTGTTTTAAAAGTGGGGAGAATTTCTAACTATTTTTTTCTGTTTATAAACCAGTGACAAACTTAAGAGAGCCTTGCTGTATTTGTGGTTTGTATGAGAAACCAAAGTATCCTGTTTTCCTGAAGAGTCAGTGGGTCAGATTCTTTTTAAGTATTCCATCCAGGAATTGTGGACACTCTTCAGACATGAGAAATGAATAGAACATATTAAAATCTGAGAAAAGGGAAAGAGTAAGTCTGAGTGCCAAAAGTCAGAGGAGATCTCCTTTTGTACCTCTAGAAGCATCAGTATTTCTTTACTTTTTAAATTATTCTAGTTGCTAAACATTTCTACCTGCATTTCCCTTTTTGAAAAGCACCTTTTGAGCATGGAAAAGTGAGACTTATATATCCTTTACTCTCTGTTGCTTGGGTAGTGTAGATTTGAGGACAATATAAATAATTTCTAAGACAGATTGGAGATTTTTTGATTAAGAGATAAGGCTTGTTTCCCCTTGAAGAACATCTCTTGGTTCTGGTCTATGTATTTTGCTAAACTGCACTGGCAATGCAGTGAACTTCTGAACAAGTATCTGACCCAGAAAAGCAGCATGCATTGCAACTTGCTTTGATTTTCTGAAACATTATGTCATCATGAATTATGGGGGTTGGCTTCCTAACATCTGCAAAGCACTTGAAGATTACCAGATGGAAGGATAATAAAAATACTTTGCATTTATATTGTTCTGTATTGAAGCTCTAGTTGGAACACATTTCTAATGGTGTTGATTAATATAACAATATAAACTTGCTGCAGAGTAAACTAACAACAATAACATTTCTGGTGAAATTATAGTGGAATGGCTGCTTCCCTGATGAAAGTGTTGGCAAAATCCTCACGTTCTCTCCTCTTTATCTTATCTGGTTTGAACAGAGTTTGAATAGAGTGTACAGTAGGAGGAGGTTATTTTGCTTTATTTATTCCACAGATATTTAATATGGCAGCCTAGTTATGAAAAAGAAGGCAAGAAGGCAGTTCCAGGTTCCTGTTTGGCTTTTCTGCCCCACTTTATTTTCTAACGTATAACTAATTCTGTCTATATCGTGCTTTTCTCTTCTGCTTGTAGCAATAAAAGGTGTGAGCTGTAATCATATGCCTCCAAAACAGAACTTACCAATCACGGGAAAATGCCATTTTTTAACAGAAAGAAAAAGTATGCATGTAATATTATTCCTACCCAGAATGGATGCTTTGGAAGTAAAAGTATACTGCATGGGGACAGTTTACTGTCTGTGTTAGATGGCAGATGCAGAGATGGGCTTGAGTGACTTAAAAGAATGGTTACTTAAATGTTCTAGAGGTGGGGAAATGCAAATTCCTCCAGTGGCCCTCTGTATAAAAAGCCAACTCAGAAATTTTGACACAAGTGTTCCTTTGCATTGTTAGAAATCTGTTCTCTGTCCTTTACCTTGGGGCCACCTGTGAGTCAGTGGTGTTAGGAATTAAACGAGCCGGCTGTTAACAAAACAGAGTGTAGATCTCATGCGGATGAATCAAAACTCTCTATCATTACTGTCAGGAACAATAACTGGTTTTGGAGTATTTTGTATCAGTCTCCATTATCTTGTTTTGCACATTCAACAATATTGTTACCATCAGGGGAAACAACTTAATACGGATTTTTAATGTGATTTTCTAGAAAAATAAATGCCTGTGCTACGGTGTCCGTCCCTTTGAAAAAGACTTTTCATGCATTGGCCAGTTCTCATCAAAGACAGTGGTGCTGATGAATGTTTCAAGGGAATTACTGACTTTAGAAAGGACAGAGATCCAAATTAATGCCCTTAGGCATTCAGTATATTCATAATATTTTAGCTATTTCTGATCTCCCTTCTGCCCAATATCTGTTTTGAGGGCACAAGGAACAGTGGATTGACAGAGGGTAGGAAGCACAGCCCGATATAAGAACTGAAAGTAGATTTATATTTAAAATTAGTCGTCAGTGAATAGAGTAGATGAAGCAGTTTGATCCAGCAAAAGTAGCAGCATGGACATGGTGCCATTGTACACTACTTCAGCACAGATAACAGCACTTTGATGCAGAACTAGACTGTAGTGATGCACAGTTAAAACTACAGCACAAACTGTGTGCAGAAAACCAAACAAACACACAATCCACTCAGATGGCTCATTGCCTGAATTCAGGTCATGTCTTCCAGAGCATACAGAAACTGAGAGCCCGTAGGAGCCCACTGCTGACTGGAACATGAGATGGGGCATGGCAGTTCCCTTTGGCTCAGAGGGCAGCAGAGAAGGTGAGCATGCAGGACTAGCTCAAACTAAGCTTTTGGGAGGTTGAAGGGGATGCCAATGCCATCAAGGAGCAGTTTTGGTTAGTCATGTACACTTTTTCTTCTATGTTTGCTGCATCCTCCACATTTCTTTCAGTCTTTCACTGTTTCTGTTTAAATTTCTCTATGTCCTTTGATCTTTTCCTGGTTCTTCTCTTCTGTCACTCCTTTTTCCTCCCTTTTTCTTTGTTTTTAGCTCCTTTTAATGCACAGCTATTTTGTTACATGCTGCTTTCATCTGTAAAAATGACATTAAACAAGATATAAGCTGGTCATTCTGACTGAGCCCTTAACTAAACTGTCCAGGCTACCATATGGTATTGTTTTCCTTATACACTGCTCCTAGGCCATAAGCTGCAGCAGTATCTTTTGCATTAGATTTTCTGACATGCTTTCTAGAAAACACCAAGCTTCTCAAAAAAAAAGAAATTGACATTTGCTTCCATTGCATTTTAAAGACCCACATGGACTGTGTGGTTTTCCAGTGGTGGTTCATGCTTTCTCATAACTGAAGAAGCCTTCTATGTTTAGTTACAGAAGGAATAGCTAGCAAAAGAAACAGAAACAGACAAGGTAGGAAGTACCTGCTTATCCCTTCATTTCTCAATTCATCCGTGACTATGGATCATTCCTCAAGCACAGATCAGAATGATCCAGCTGTATCTGGCTACACTTAGCTTTTCTAGCAGAGCAAAACATGCCTTTTATTTGAGAAATTTTTTTCAACTTCTGTTGCTTCTGGTCTCTTCTATTTTGTTCACCAGTGTATTTCTCTAGAAGGAAAAAAATGCCTTCTTCTTAAGACTCAAAGTTGGTTTTGTAGACAGACCATTTATGTTTTTAGCATCCATACCCATTTATTAAGTGGTTCTATACATTTCATGTGTTTTCTCCTATCCAAGCTGTCCCAGCAGCTTATTTGCTGTTTTTGTGGGTTTTTACCACCTCCTTTTCAGAGTTGAAAAACTCATTTATTCCAAGTAATAACCATTTCTTTGTCAAAATTTGCTTCATTGAAGCTAATATGGAGCCATGTCTTTTCAAGCAGATTTTATATAGTAGCCAATGTACTTAGAATTAAGCATACACTTGAAAGAAAAGGAAGAGTCAAAGACCTCTGAGTTGTGGCATATTTTACAATGTCTCTGCATCTGTTTAAATTGAGATTTGTGTCAGTCTTTGAGTTTCTCCTGTCTCAACCCCTTGTGCAGTTATGTGCCCACATCTCCTATCAGCATTTTCTCGTGAAATACTCCTCAGCTTTTTATTCACCATTGAGGTTGTAAGTTTTATAATGAATAGCATTTGTAAATCAACTTCTGGAACCAGACAAGTACCAGTGAAGCACTGCAAGAAGCAGGCAATTGTGTGGAAGAAAGAAGTGACAAGACACAGTTCAGTGAGTTAAGGATACCTCTGTAACTTCTAAGCTGCTTCAGCCTGTGTCACAATAAGGTTGGGATCTGCAACTGTGAGGATTGCTAATGATAGTGATTTTATTTGAGTGCTTTATTTGAGAAGTCAGCCCATTCATCTGCAGCCACACACTCATGACATTCTGTACCATCCAAGCTGCAGAAGGCAGCTATATTATGAAATGCTGATCCATAAGTTAGACAAAGTACTCATAGGTTCCATCTTACCACTTGCACACTTTATTTCATAGTTCTGGATTCTTGAGAAGCCGATCTGTGTCTTACCTAGGTCCTCCTCTAGTTCTCCTGGGCACATCTTCAAAGGACTCCTCTGAAGATTGTAGAATTACTTCTACTTACCGAGGTGGAGAGACAACAAGCATCACTCTCTGAACATGCTGAATTTCTCTGTTTAGGGCTAGACTGTATTAGTAATCACGGGCAATGTATTGGTTCTGCATCTGCTTGAAGGAAAAGCAAGTCTGTCAGTTATCCAAGTTTAAAATTCACCACTACATGTAAGCAGAAATTGAAGACATAAAACCAGCCGAGACAAAAAAGCAGCTTTTCAAAGCAGATGGTCTGAACTTGAAGCAAAAGACATAAGATACCTCCTAATCAACCGCTTGATACTGTGGCGCCATACCAAAGATACATTTACTGCTGTATATGCAGTTGTTTGCCAGCTCACTCCCTGCCACTGAAGAAAAATGAAGACGTCATCCTATGCATGGAAAGTTATGTCCCAGCCTAACAGACAAGACAAGCAAAATGCAAAGCAGTTAGAGGCAGTAATTCCAAGTTCTCAAATGCCCTTTTCAGAGGTATTTATTGTACCTTTTGTGTCAAGGAGAGTCAAACAATGTAAATTCCTGTGATAACAGTAATTGTTTCTTCTCTAACTGGCTTAACTGGTATGTGATTATAACAGAGAAACTGATAGTGATCCCTAAAACCTCCTCTGACAAAAGACCCCTGGGACCTTTTCAAAGTTATGCTGATTCCATTGTTTATAACAGGTGTTCGAAAGGTAAGAAGTATCCTAAGGGTAAAGAAAGGTGGGGTTTTTCTCTTATGGGATTGTTTGAAAACAACTTGAGAGCTAAAACACTGGGGTCAGGTTTATGTAATATTAGCGTGCTATTTTACTGAAGGGAAGACAGTGAACTGCAAGGGTTATGTTACTGTTCTTTTGTCCACTGCAAAAGAAGAAACTGAGTTCTTTACTTTTTATTTTCCACGAATCTTTGCTTGGCTGCTGTGGAATGTCCCAGCAGAAGAGGTCTTGCTGCAGGCTGAGACTGCATGTGAGGTGGGGACCTCCTCATATCCTGCATCCAAAGCTACATGAAACTTACAACTTACTGCAATTCTTACAGTCTTCCCTTCTACAACATTTGGCTACAAATCCTCTCCAGTTCTAGGGATTTCCTTTAACCTTTGGCATGAACTGGGGATATGAGAGCAAGCTAATAAGATGAAAAAACTTACTGCAAGTACTTTGTGGGCATTATGCACAGTTAATGAAGTTTTGCTGTTTGGGCATTTTTATATATTTAACCTTAGTGTTACAACAACTGAAATGAACTGTAAATGTTGTAATGGTCAGGGAATGGGATTCTTATTTCCTTCCTGCTCTGCATCAGCTGAATGTGGGGTTATTTTATAGAAGGATTCAAAGTTAGCTGGGCTCCTTAACCTCTCCAAAGGAGGTATGGGGCTGTTAAAAGGGAATAAAGGGTCCTGATAAGCTAGCTCAGAGAAAAAGGGAATGCTTTTGAAATTTGATTACATATGACAATATTTATTAGAGTTCCGATTAAGAAATAAAGGGATAGATTGTATTTAGAAAGTAAAGAAAAAATAGGTGAGAGATGAAACCAAGGAATTTGCCTTTATAAGCCAAACGCTGACACAATGTCACATCAGTCATCACCACAGTCCTCTTTGGCTTTTTAATCAAGTACATCCGAGGCACAAGTTGGCAGCCCTCCAGGGTCCAAAGCATGAGCAGAGATGCTGCAGTTAACTTTGATCTCAGTCTTTCAGCATTTCTGCGAGCAAACATCTTCATTATTCAGTGGCAGCATTATCCTCAGCAGTAAATAATTTCTTGGGAAATCTTTACAGAATGTCAGCCTGAGACTTTTGCTCTACTCAGGTGTAAATTTTTCCCCTCATCCCCCTCATCTATTTTATGACCTTAACTTCTTACCTTCGTGTTGTGATTTAGGAATGGCACTCCCTGATTTACTTCTCCCACTGAGATTTTTCCAAACCAAACTGCCACTAGGTCGCTCCCACTGCGCTTGGAGAGTGGCCAGGAGAGAAGAATTGGGAGCACACAAGACAAAGATCGTGGATTGAGATCAGAATACAAACAGTGACAGCAACAGTGTTAATAACAAAAATACACAAAAAGAGAGAATGATTCACATGCAAGAATGCTTTCTGCAGGGTCTGGCCTGACCTGACTGCAGCCACATTTTTCACAACAGGAAAGGAATGCCCTTCTTGGAAGGGAGAGACAGTCCCTTTTCCCTGACCCCAGCAGTGATATAACGTTACATCAGATAAAAGAATGTCTTGCCCATGCCCCTTTCCCACTGATCTGGGCCAGAGCCATGATATTTTGCAATCTGCCTTGTTTTTTTAATATATTTTGCTGAATTGCTCATTACAGCTAAAGGCTAATAGCACTTAGTGGAGTAGGTGTGAAAAAGCAGGCAGACACTTTTGTTATCTATGTATGTCATTTTGATGATAAAACTCAGAAAATATCCACGCATCATATACTATCAGTACCAGATTGAACTCCTGGGAGTGCTTACCTGACACAGAACAGAAGGAATTGAAGCTCTAAGAGACACAGATTGACAAATGTACTGTGGTCAGGAGTGTCTCCCAAATCCAAAGCTTCAGTGTGTTTGTAATCATCCTACATTATTCTCCTCCTGTGTATAATATTTCAGATGTCATGATTTTTTTTCAGACTGCAGAAGTTTGCACTAACAGGTGGGCAGCAAAAATAGATTGATCTCATGTAAACTGTTTTTAAATGAAGAAGAACAAAGTCTATCAAAAGGGTTAGATATCTAAATGTTGATGAAATATGTCATTGAAAATGTTAATGAAAATTTGGTGCCAGGACTAAACTGGACCAGCAGAAGTTCTGTGTGTTTCTGCTCCATGATTTACACAAGTACTTTAAGAAAATATTGTTTGGAAAGAGCAATGTGAATTATAGTCATTATCTAAAATATTTTGTATGTGTAATTTGATGACTATTTGAGATTATGTCAAAACTCATTTTTATATATAAACTGACTAAAAAAAACCAAATTTGTGTTGGAGTTCAACAAAGGAATGAACTTTCTTGCCTAAAACACATTTTAATTACAATTTTACATTTAGTCTTTTTTTAAAACCCCAAAATTATGAATTGTATGAATAAACAAGAGTTGTAGTTGGATTTCTTTTTAAACAATCTTACAAAACATACAGTTTAGCAAGAATCTAACTCACGGACTAGAAAAGTGGACTCGGACAACATCTGTATAACTGTGTACATCAGACAGAATAACAGGCATGAGTTACACTGTGTTCTTTGAGGCTGGTGAGAGGAAGAACTGGTGCTTCTCCTTTACCCTATGGCCAGCTTGGCTCTGGAACCAGGATCTGGTTTAAATTCTGCCTCCCTCTAGCGTTCATTTCCAGTTAAACTTGTAAAGTGCACGGTTGAAAGAATATTTCTCTCTCTCTCTCTCTCTTTTTTTTTTCTCTTTTTGTCTTTTGTTTTTTCTTTCTTTTTTTTTTCCTGGCAACACACGAATACATCAGAATATTCCTCTATGCGATTGATGACTCTTCTTTGTCTCTGTTTGAGACTGCCCACTCCAAACCCACACTTGTACATCAGACTATTGTAATGCAGCATAAGGAATTGAAGCACTGAGTCAGCTGAACTCTATTTCTACTGCAGTATGCGTTACTGTGATGCAAAAGGTATCAACGGCTGAGGATATTTTTTTTTTCCCTTCTGGAATGTGGTTGTTGATGGGAACATGCATTTTCCTGGAGAATGTATCTGCATTCAAAGAAGTGGAGTGAAAGTAATTTTACAGACCAGTTTTAGATCATCACTCAGTGGCCATGGAAAATCAGCCCTAAGAAAACCCGATTTTGTTCAATAATGCCAGACTGAGGAAATTATTTAAATTATTTGGGATCACAGAAAATAGTTGTGTGGCTCACCTTGTCTGTCTTCCTTTCTTAAATATCTCCTTAACTCCAGAGGTTGCACAGGTATGATCACTTAACAGTTAAGTGAATGCCTAGAGATTAAATTCTTAGTATTGTCTGAAGTCACAGATAAAAGACATCTGAGATTGATTGCCCAGTAAGATTCCAGAATTTTGTTGTTCTGTGATGCATGGATTCTTTTTAATACATTTAAAATGTTTAATTTCTTGGGGTTGTGGGGGTTGTGGTGAGACTTGTGTGACACCATTGTAAGATGAGGTATAAGTGTCAGGAGTAAACAGCAGTAACATACATATCCATGTGGGAAAAGCCAGGAAGTGATGTGAGGAAATTAATTTTAAAAGTCATGATAAGGTTAATACAAACCATTGAAGTTTATGCCTTTGTGAGAACCTGACATGCAGTGTTTCTCAGTAAGACACTGCCTCATATTCAAACTGTTGTCCAGCTCTGAATTTCTACCTGTTTGTCATGATGGGTTCTCTAAAGAGAGTGGGTGTTCAGTAATGCCTGGAAGTGACAGCTGCAGAAAAAATGGCAATCTACTCCTTAAATGTTGGTTTGACAGAGTAGCAAGTGTTTCAGACTCCATCTCTACTGCTGTTAGTGGCTTCCTTTCTGCTGAAACTCTCCTTGCTCAAGGCTGTTGCAGCAGTGCAGTTCAGCTGGGGCAGGGCAGGTGCCATGGGCTGGGGCTCTGGGGCTGTCCTGGGAGGATTTAGGTTGCTTTGGACTGATCTGTTTTGTAAGATAATTCAAGTAGCCTGGGTTCGTGCTGGTTGCTTTCAGGTGTCCCTGTTAGAGGAATAGGTGTGTTATTTGATCAACAGGTATCCCCAGCAGACTAAGCCAATGTCTTAGTGAGGGTTGTGCCTTGTCTATTTATCACATGGGTAGACAGAAGTTACGCAGGGTGAACGAGCTTGGGGAAAGGCAAGGGCCACAGGGTGAGCTTGTCTGCATCCACCTCAAAACCTATTTTGATAGTTCCAAACTGCTCTAAATTATTTCTGAAGGAGTGAGTACTTAAAAAAAACCCCAAAGCCAAACAGAAAAAAAGCAACACACAAACCCGCAAAAAATAACCAACTGAAAGATTAGGTTTAATTCAGAAATAATTGTGTTCATTATTTATTAGTAATATTGTTGAGATAGTATTTGAGTTTTAGAGAGTAAAGACTGTTCATCCTTTTATAGAGAGGAAACTGAGGCACAGAGAGATTAAGTGGTTTTATTAAGGGGATGCAGAAAGGTGAGAAATTAATTTAAATCTCCCATGACCAAAGACACCACACAAAGATAACTTGTTTCTCTTTACTGCTTCAATCAAAGCTGATCCATGATGGACTAAAACTAAGAACAGAGTAGTGGATTTATTTTCACTGGTGTAAAGAACATGCAGTATTCTGGATACCTTAGATATGTTACTGTCTATACCCCAGTTTGGATCATTTGCACTGACACATGGATGCTTTGCAGGCTATCAAGTGACGTGAGGAAAGCAGGTAGAGCTCTTCCAGCAGAAAAGCAATGAAATTAAATTAGCATCTCCATTTCAATGCATCATGTGGAAAATTGGAGCAGCTGCTCAAGGCCAACACAAGCACAAGAAATTCACCTTCATTCCAGAAGAAAATGGACAGGTCTTCAGGAGGCAGATATGTAGGGCTTGCTGGAAAGGCAGTTCACTTCAGATCTGTTCCCTGAACTGAAAATAAGAGGCTAACAAAATAACCAGGGGTAAATTACATTGATGTTGAGTCTTTTACTCTGCTCATTGCTGCCATAGGAGACAAGGTGTCAGACCTGGGCTGTACTGTTGGTTTTTTTTTGTAATAGTGAGCTGTTCTTACATTCTAATAAGCTTCACCACCCAGTTAGGATCAGCCTTATCCAGCTGATATAAATTATTTGACTAGAAGAGGAAAAGGAACAAGGGAATTATGATTCCTGTAATTTTGAATGGCACTGATGGTGAAATGGGTTACAAAACCTGAAGTCCAGAAAACAGTGTGCACTACAGTTGTAAAAATCAGTGCTAACCTGTCAGTAATTTACAGCCTGATCTGGTTTATCTAGTTTAGGTTGTTTGGGTTTGTTTTCTTTGATATGGGATTTTTTTTGTTTTGTTTTGTTTTGCTTTGCTATGTTTTGTTTTGGTTTGGTTTGGTTTGGTTTGGTTTGGTTTGGTTTGGTTTGGTTTGGTTTAGTTTAGTTTAGTTTTTATTTTGTTTTGTTTTGTTTTGTGTATTTGGTTTGTTTGGGGCTTTTTTGGTTTTTTGGGAGGGTTTTTTTTGTGTGTGTGTGTTTTTTTGTTTGTTTGTTTGTTTGTTTGTTTTTTGTTTTGTTTTGTTTTGTTTGTGGGGCGTGGTTTTTGTTTTGTTTTGGGGAGTTTTTGTTTTTTTTTTGTTTGTTTGTTTTCTTTTTGTTTATGTCCAATCTGTTTATCAATGCTTTTAAAGTGAAGAAATTGGTAATGAAAGCTCTGATCTCACTCCCTTGCAACACATTTTCCTTGTGACATTTTTGTGTGTATGCAAACTACCAGAATAATTTTACCACATCTGGATCAGTTGCTAGTGTCTAAATTAAAATTAATAAAAATTAAAGTTTAGCTGACCACTGTCTTCACCTGCAATATCCAGCACTCTTACAAGGAGTTAGATTCACCCAGTAATGCCACCTGTGAAAGAAACGTTTACTTTACAGGACTAGTTTCTGCAAAATACTAAAGTATGATAGTTTATTCATGGAGGATGAAGACTCTCTCTCTCCCTGCATGTTTCATAGTGTGTCATTATTGAACTTGGTTGCCTTAGCAAATGTAACACCAGTACTGCAGTTTCAGGAACTTCTGCCTTGGGTTGTCTGGGCAGTGCATTTTGTGTTCTTTATTTAATACAAGTTTAGACTGGACAGGACGACTACTTTTGACGTGGAAGTTAATTTGCTTCAGGTCTTGCTCTGAGAAGTCTTGATCTGGGGACTTTTTTCAAGGCATGAGTAATCATGATCACCACATAATATCTAATCACTTTGTTAACATCTTAGAATTTCAAGACCAGTTTGCAATCATTTGTACAGTCATAAACTTTTCTTTGTTTTAAAGGCATTTTTAAAGGCAGTTTAAAAGGCTTTTTTGCTTTTTCTCTTGTGAAATTTAAATGTCTCACATTTATTGTCTTCCCTGCATGGCTCTATTCTTCTTTGATGACTAAAATTGTGGAAAATACTAAATGAAAATAAATTGTGAGATGTCTTGCTTATGTCTTGTGAGAAATACAATTACCTTCTGGTTTACTTTCTGGTGTGATAGGGAAGATTGCAGACACAAAGTTTAAGGCATATTGCAGGATTTATCTATCTACCTGTCTATCTATCTGTCTGTCTATCATCTTTTGGCCAGCAGTATTTCAGTACAGGTGAAACTTAGGATAAGTTCTGGGTTTCTCACTAGGAGAATTTCCATGCTTTATATTTTTCCTGGTGCCATGCCCAGTAGGCAAATGGAGATCCATTGTATGAAATGTTTCCTGACAGGAAGTTTTTGTTGCAGGAAGCTCCTCATAGTGTAAGGGCTGGGGTCAGAAGGCTGGGATCATGCCATTGCCAATGATAAGGCTTCAGGGAAAACACAGTTTCTCTGAAGCCAGCAGTGCTACACTGGTGCTGTCAGAAAGAAAGTCTGGATGCTTAATTCTAAACAGATGCTTAAGATTTGAGCAGGAGACAAAGGTGAAAGAAGAATAGGGGCACAAAGGAATACACCAAACACACCTTCTACACTGGGAATGTATACTTAGCTTTTTTTTTACAGTAGATTAAGTGCTTGTGAACAAGTAAAACTGTTAGCCTGAAGTGCAACCACTCGTAAAGGACACAGTTACTTGTCTCAAACACTGTCAAAGCCCCAGGAGGAATTTGCTGTAAGATAAACCACCTCAGTGGGAACTTGAGATAAACACAGAATGGAGAAATTTGTTACAGGATGGCACCAATGCCAGGTCTGACAGGGAGGAGATCTGGTTCCCACATCCTGGTTAGTACATCCAGATAAAAATTCCCACTGTGGAAAACTGTGTGAGAGGAATCAATTGCACATCTCCAGTCAAAGAGATATCACCCCAACTTATGGGACAGATGGCATCCGTGACCACCAATGATCCCTGGATCACCTCCCTTCTGCAGTTTATGGGGTTTTGTTTGGCAGGGCCAGCTCAGTTGGTGAGCCTCAGGTGTAAACCAATCTGATGGCCTTTCCTAAATGCAGGTCCCAGTGTGTGAAGATCCCACCAATCTTGCTTTCCAAAGAGTGGTGTGAGGCCTCTGAGGATATGCCTGACAAGTGTCTTTTCAGGAAGCAATTTCTCCCCTCCTAGCAATATTAATAATCCTAGAAAAGAGCCTGACCCTGCTTCCTTCTCCCCAGTGAGACAAGATGAACTCTACCATGGCTGTTTCTATCCATTAAAATGTTCTGTGTTTGGTCAGTATAGGAGTATGCTCTTTGTTACAACTGAGTGAACACATCTATAAGCAGCTGAAAGTATATAGATAACACCTAAAAGGAAAAAGTTCTTTTGTGCATGTGATTCCTGCTACAACTTAACCAAAATGCTGGGGTGGGGAGGTGGGTCTTTATCAGTATTTTTCCCCCCTTCGCTATTTGCATGCACAGGTTTGATCATAGGCTGTAAAACAAGCAGAGATAATCCTGCTTCATCTATGTCTCGTTTTATGATGTCTCTTTGGGGAAAAGAAAAGGCACAGAGAAAGTTTGCAGGGCAAGGATGTTGTCAAATGTTTGAAAGGAACCTGATATGATTCTTCTTTCTTTTTTTATTCTTTCTTTCATGTTTGTGAATTATTTTGAGACTGATGTTCCTGTGAACAATATGCAAAGCAAATTTGCATAGATCCTTTGAAAGATTACTAACAACTGTCCTTTGGAAAGAAATTTACATTGTTAGTGAGAGGCAGTGGATATTAACTCAAAACAGATATTTCACCTTTCTCACCTTGACCAGCAGTCCTTCAACACCATGGGCATATTTGTAGGAAATAAAGTGCTCGGCAGAAATGATGGAACTTTTGTTTTTGCAATAGATCAGGCTATAATTAATGAATTTTAATTGGATTTTAATGTGCCCAATCTGTATACTTCAAACAAGAAATATTCATCTTTTCTTTACACTATCTTCTGTTCCTTTGAAATGTTTGCTTTGGCTTTCCAGAGAGTACACACAAGCAGACACACACAGGCACGTGCACACACATGCACAAAGCCAAATAGTGCCATGCCATTTCCTGAAGAAATGTAATTTGATTATTTTCAAGTCTTACACCAGAAGTTACGAACAACATAAATACAAGCAATTGAAATTTGAGTCTGGGTTCAAATTCCTGGCCATTTGCAAAAATTATTGTCTCTTTTATGTACATAAGGATTAATTTGAGGGATAAACTCAAGAACACTTTTCTGTAGAAGGTGATTTCCAAACAAAATTAATTTAATTTGCTAATCATTCCTGAATGTTAATGAAATAAGGGAGTTTGGTTGATGGCACCAGAGAATACAATTTTGCTGGTGTGGACCAGGTTTTGTCCCTCTTAGTTGACAGAAAAGACGCCGTTACAATGAGTGTATACAAAGAAGAGCAAGCTTCGAGGTGAGAGTCTTTGTGGATTCATTATTACTACTGAGAGCTTAGATTTACCTT
Organism: Luscinia megarhynchos; assembly: GCA_034336665.1. NCBI lineage: Eukaryota > Metazoa > Chordata > Aves > Passeriformes > Muscicapidae > Luscinia > Luscinia megarhynchos. The sequence goes on from CM067592.1 coordinate 70,362,873, forward strand.
AAATCACGGCCTAGATTTTAAATGTGAAGCAACACTGCTTTCTGAATGTAATAAAGATTCAGCCTTTTTAGTACATTGAGACACTCACTGATTATATTTCTAACAACCTCTTCAGCATTGAACTAAGATTACCCTTTATGGATGCTGAAATTTCTTTTACCTTGGGGTAAAACATTCTTTTTCCACCTCCCCACAAACAATCTACTATTTTATTTTTTTTATTATTATTAGGCAAATCCTGATACTTGACACAACTCCCTGACAGGTGCTGCAGTGCTTTTAAGGAATGCTGAGTGATGTTCCAGCATGAAGGATCCCGTTCTTCCTTACACTTTCATGCGCACTGATGCACCAAGTGCATTGACACAAATACAAACCAGGCTTTCCAAGCCACCTACAATCATTAGGGAATTAATTGTATGGACCAGAAATCAGAGCTGCCTTCCCTGCACCTAAAATTGCCCTGCACCTATGATCAACAAATACTTTACAATTTTACTGTCAGAGGTGAAGGGCCAGAGTGTATAGAGCTGTCTAATGCACAGCTATCACTCAGCTTTCAATTTTGAATTAATAGCCTTGGGGAAAATGCTTCTTTCTAGGGCAAGTAATAAGAGGTAGAAGATTTTCTTTTTCAGGGGAAAAAAAAAAGGCAGTGTGGAAACAAGTGCAGGGAACACTAGATAGGGAGATCTCAATTGTAAGGTTTGGGGGACAAGTTTTGCTAACTTTACATGAGTGGCACCTGTTTCCTTTATGCACTGCAGGGTGTGTTGGAGATGTTTCTTTATCCCAGCATGTAGTAAAACTCAATCTCTTTTTAGAAGATCAAGGAATGTAAAGAATCTAGTCAGAATAGAGGCAGATGCATTGACTTGCAGGCTTGAAGGGGATGAATTGTTTTACTAGGATTACTCACATGAATGACCTAAAAAGAAGTAATTATTATGTGGAAAGTCTGGAAGCATTATTTAAATTCTGAGTAAATCTTACTGAGTGTTTCTAACAAGCTTAACTGAGGAAGTTGCACAAAATGGTCAGAAAATCATCAGAAAAAAGGTAAATACTTCGGGTGAGCAAACTGCAAACTAAGAATATTTTAATATTAACAAGAATATAAAGTCAATAGAATCCAACCAAAATCCATGGGATTTCCTCAGAGAGCCTGAGAGCAGACGTGGACCCTAAGTGTCAGGGCAAAAGGCTGAACATGTTAAATAGATATATTCATTAATTATTTTACCCCTGATAATCAGTTGCCAACATTAATTACGTTAATGAGAATCCTATTGAACTATGAAGAGTAAAACAACTAATTTAAATGAATGAGGAACCTTTTGTGGGCTTTTATAGCAGTAACTCTCCCAAAGATTTTTAGTTAACCTGTCTTCAAAGAGGAGGAACTTGAGCCCAACATTTTGAAGTGCACGCCAACACATTTGGTGTATTTCTTGCCTAACACAGTTCTAGTGCACAATACAGTGCCATAAGAGATAGACACAGGAAAAAAGTAAAGTATTTGTTCACAAAAAATGGAACCTTTTGTTTCTCAGAATTGTGTCATAGGTCTTTTAAGCAAAAGACAGGTGAGCTGACTGGACCTATGGAGATGGGAATTATTTGGAAGTCAGCATCATTTTTATTCTCTACTCCGGCCCACAATTTACAGTGAAGGGTTCAGCAGGGTACCTTTATTGTCATTGTCACCTCTGAACAGGGGCTTGTGTACTCAGTCATAATTTGTTTGGCTGTGATAGTGTCCAAAGTTTTAGGTTATATTTATCATAAATCTCATCCATTTCATGCCATGCAATATCGAAGGAAAACCTGTGTGAGCCCTCACCTGTACAGATTGAAACAACATTATTTTTCCATTGATAAATTTTTATTTATTAATTTGTGCATAGGTGACTTTATACTCAATGGTTCGACCTCCCTGTTTCCTCAACTGAGCGTTGAACATATTAAAAAAAAAAAAAAAGAATAGAAGAAGTTTTGTCCCTTCTCTTGAGGGAGCTTATCCCAAGCCTGTTAAGAAAGGAATTGTTTTAGCAAGTTGAGTGGCTTTTGGAGATAGTCTGATACTCAATGGTTGAAGAATTGACCGTGGTTTCTCAGAGACTGAAAAAGTTCATGCCTCGAACATTTCTATAAAATTTTGCTCATTGTAAAAGAAACTGTTTAAAGAAACTGCAAACAGAGAAGCCTCCCTGAAGATACCTGACTGGGACTTTGGACTGAAAGTCAAATTGTTGAGATTAGATAAAGGGAAGACCCATTCTTAAATCACCTGAAACAAAAAAGTAAATGAGGAAAATAATGTGGGCCAGACCCAGCAGCTGTGCTAAGAATAATTTTTGGCTGCTTTGGGGTGGGGTAGGCTGTAGCCCCCAGACTAATTTTCTGGGAGCAGGTTTGTACAGATTTCCTTCCAATTGAGGTGGGGGAAGGAAGTTTGGGTGTATTGCAAGCTCTGCTCAGGGGCAGTGAACCCATCCTGCCTTACGCCAGCTGGCTATGGACCCCCCCAGCCCTGGGAATGCCACATCCACACTCACTGAGGATCAGTGCGGGAGATGCCTTAATCCAGCAAAGGCCCCCGAAGTGCCCCCAGAATCATTCCTGAGCCCTTGCACCACAGGGCTGCACGTGGTGCAGCAAATGTGGAGTCTGCTGGAAGAGACAGTGGAAAACTTCCCCCTCCCCCAGGGAGGTGCCTAGATTTTCCTACCTGGCTGGAGTTTATATTAACTCAGGGGATCCTGTGCTTTTTGGGGGGACCTTCACCACCAAGGACAGCATCCATGGAAAATCATTGGGATCCATGGAGTGGTGATATTTTCCTTACTCTGTCCCTGTCAACCCCATTTTCCTCCCCTGTATTTTCTATTTCTTTTTTCTTTCTCTCTCTCTTTCTCTCTCTCTCTCTCATATTTATTATCAAATAAAACCCATACTATCAAATAAACCCATATTATCAAATAATATGTCACTGGCATACAGTCTGATTTTTACCTTAATTTGGGCAGAGGCATTTCTAAGAATTTCAGCAGCCAGATCACGACAGAGGTGGGTATGGGTCATAGCCTTTGCCAGGCTGCTTGTGGGAGATAACAAATACATTTGAATAGTGAATATCTTTGTTGGAAGCAGGCCTGAAAAAAAGGTTAAATTCACTGGACAGCTTTTTTTCTGGGTCCTGGTAATGCCTAATGATGAGGGTTTGAAGGAACCCTTGCTGCTGAAAGACAGTGCTCTATTGTTCTGCTGCAATACCTGACGCTGAAAATTATGCATGTTGACTCAATGCTTTTCATTGCCACATTATGTCAGGATAAGACAGCAAAAATTTTGCCTGTCCCACTTTGAGTGCACCATACTTATTCTGGCTGCTTCAAAATCTGGATATAAATCCTATTCCATCACTATAATTCACTAAGCCAACTTCTAACTAAACCAGCCTAACCTTTACTGGTTGATAATGAGTGTTGACATTACCTTTGACTATCTTGCCATTGGGGAAAAAAGAAAACAAAAGAGACATGACTGAGATGAAAGCAATTTGCTTGCATTGCTAGGAGAAAAGGAAAATTGCATTTAGATTGCTTCTGGTGGATCAGGGGTGTTTTTGTAGGTTTTGTCACAGTGAAAACCAACAAGTATTTCCGAGTCTGACACTCGAGTTGGCAAGCAGAGGGCTGTGTTATCATGGGAGGAAGAGCTGAAAAACTTCTTCGTAAACTAAGTAATCAGAAACCTGTGATCTGCATGCATAATGATGAAGGTTTTAACAATTTAATTTGATGCTCTTGATTATGAGACATACACAGCTCTGCTTATGAATGTGCTCTGGACAAATGTGTAGTTTCTCACTCTACCTTTGGCTGACCTCAGTGACTGGCACAATAATGGAACAGATCACCTTGAGAGCAATCATATTGCATGTACAGGACAATCAAAGGATCAGGCCCAGCCAGCAGGGGCTTGGGAAAAGCAACCTGACAATCCTGACCTCCTCTTATGATCAAATGACCTGCCTGGTGGATGAGGAGAGGCTGTGGATGTTGTGTAGCTGCATTCAGCAGAGCCTTTGGTACTGTCTCCCACAGCATTCCCTGGAAAAGCTGGCAACCCATGGTTTGGGCAAGTGCACTCTTCATGGGGTGAAGAACTGGCTGGAAGGCTGGGCCAGAGAGTGCTGGTGAAGGGTGGTACATCCAGCTGGCATCCAGTTGGATCAGTGTTGAACTTTGTCCTGTTTAATATCTTCACTGATGGTCTGGATCAGGTGATTGAGTCCACCACCAGCACATTTGTGGATGACAAGAAGTTGGTTGATCTGCTGGAGGACACAAAGGCTTTGGAGAGGAACCTGGACAGGCTGGATGGATGGGCATCTGTGGCATGAGGTTCAACAAGACTCAGTGCCAGATCTTACACTTTGGCCACAGTAACCTCATGCAGTGCCACAGGCTGGGCACAAAATGACTGGAAAGTGGCCTGGCTTAAAAGGATCTGGGGTTGTGGATTGCCAGCTGACTGAACATGAGCCAGCACTGTGCCTTGGTGGCCAAGAAGGCCAGTGGCATACTGGCCTGTGTCAGGAATGCTGTGGCCAGCAGGAACAGGGAACTCATTCTTCCCCTGATCTCAACACTGGTGAAGCCACACCTTGAGTGCTGTGCCCATTTCTGGGCCCCTCAGTTTAGGAAGATGCTGAGGTATCCAGGGAAGGGCAACAGAGCTGGTGAAGGAGCTGGAGCACAAATCCTGTGAGGAGCAGCTGAGGGAGCTGGGGCTGTTTAGCCTGGAGAAAAGGAGGGTCAGGGGAAACCTTACCACTCTCTAGCTGGAGGAGGTTATTCTGTATTTGGAAGGTGACTGCAGCCTTTTGGAGATGCTCTGGTACTCAATGGTTGAACAATTGACTATGGTTTGTCGGAGACAAAGGTGGGCAGACAACAGCAGCAGGACAAGAGGACACAATCTCAAGCTGTGCTACAGAAGGTTTCAACTGGATATTAGGAAAAATTTATTCACAGAAGGAGTGATTAGTGATGGGCCCAGGGCAGTGGTGGGTCACAGTCTCTGGAGGTATTTAAGGAAAGACTGGACCTGGCACTTAAGGTCACGGGGTGGTTGACATGGTGCATTTGTTCACGGGTTGTATTTGATGATTTCTGAAATATTTTCCGATCTAACTGAATCTGTGGGTGTATACAAACACCTTAATAATGGATGTCAAGAGGAGAGGGCCAGCCTCTCTCAGTGTGGCCCAATGGCAGAATAAGGGACAACAGGCAAAAAGGAGTTCCATCTCTATATGAGGGGAAATGTGTTTACTTTGATGGAGACAAAGCACTAGCACAGGCTGCCCAGGGAGACTGCAGAGTCTCCTTCCCTAAGGATATCCAAATTCCACCTATGCACAATCCTGTGCAACCTGCTCCAGTGACTCTTGGAGCAGGGAGTTTGGACTAGATGATCTCCAGAGGTCCCTTCTAGCTCAAATCATTCAGAGATCTGTACCATTACTTAACATCCCCTTGCACCCCCTTACCCTTTAAAGTATCATATAAACTTGACGGAAGTTCATTCTGTTTCCAAGGCAGAGAAGCTGAATTTGTCACTAAGAGAATTTACTAACCAAACAAAATAGCTAAAACCAGTCAAAGTTTTCAGGAGATATCCCTATCACTTTTAAGATGATTCATCTATCCTTTGTCTCCCTTACTAATATGACCGAGTATAAATATGTTTTACTGTATCTTACCTGCAAGCATCTAGCAAAATTATACACAAAATATTTTGTGTTTTTTGAACAATTTTCTTTGCTATTGCCTCTCAGATAATAACTGGAAGACAATGTTTTCATTATTCTGCGCAGTGAATCAAGATGGTGCATATTTTTTTAGAGTATAAGACACTGTGTTGGTTTCACGTGGTAAGGGGGGGGGGGTGGTCTCACCTCAGGGATGGCTCCATGAGGTGGGGAGTGGAAGGCACTCTCCCGTCTCTGGGAGCTTCCCCTGTGAGCTGCTGGCACCAATCAGAGAGCTGATTTGGTGATGGACAGCTCGGGAAACCAATGAAAAAGTTATTTCGCTTGCACAAATCACAGTTGTATCGAGTTGACGGTCTCTTTTTGGTTTCCGGCCTCCGGAGGTGGGGGTCCCTGGCTGGGGGCTCTGGCCCGGGCTTCGGGCTCGGTCTGGGGTCCGGCCCGGCACTCGGCTCTCTGCGCGGGGGCCCGGCTCGGAACCCCGGCCCCGGGCTCGGCGGGGGGCCCAGCCCGCACCGGGCTCTCCTGCGGGGAGCCCCTGGCTTGGGGGGCCCCCGGGCTCCGCATGGCCCCAGCACCAGCCACAGGGCCCGGCCCTACCGGCTGGGCTTGGCTCGCCTTTCCACGTGGCAGAGAACTCCAGCTGCCCACGTTTGTTTCTTTGCAATCTGGATAGAATTGTAACTTCTTTATGCCTGGATGGAATCCTGGATCTCCTAAATTCCCCTGAATGAGAAGAAATGAAGCATGGAGACTACAGAAGTCAGCAGGATGAAGACAAAGTTCCTGGTGGGAAGAGATTGAAAAGATGCACGTAGCTGAAAACCTTTTTTGTGGGCTGTGGGGATTGTGACTTCACTAAAGTTCCTTTAAACTGTGAAATATACTTGGGGAGGTTTGGGTGCTTAAGTAGAAGACTTTTTGCCTTGGGGAAATTGAGCTCTCTCTGTTCTGGGACTGGAATATGAACAGAGACATTTGATAGAGAAGCAGATGAAGAGAATTTTTGTTTTTCGGCAGCCTGCCTTTAGAAGTGATACCCCAAGTGTGTAACGTAACCCATAACACGGCTCTGGAAGGACTGTGTAAATGGGAGGAAAAATTCATAGTTCTGTGGTTTTCGGGCAGACGCAGACTGTGAAGGTGAAGACACCCCCTAAGCCATAACCAGAAAGGGACTTTTCTCTCTGAAGTAAACTGAAGTGATTATTTAAGTGTATAACTGACTGAAGTGTTCTCTCTGTATGTTGGTTGGTAAGAAATGTGGAATGAACGGGAGGAGGGAACAATCTAGGAATTTTATCCTGAATTCTAATTTTTTTTTTTTTTTTTTTGTATTATTAATAAATTTCTTCTTGTACCTTTTTAAGTTTTGAGCCTGCCTTGTCTCTACTCCTGGGTCCTGTCTCCCGAAGAAATTAAATATATTAAGGTTGGCAAACCCAAGTCACACTGTGACAGACACCCAGAAAATATGGGAGAAAAAACACGTGCTACAGAATACATAGAGAATGACAAGGAGCTTTGTGAGAATGTTTTAAGTTATAGAAGATTTAAAAGAGAGAACAGATAATTTAATTAAAACAGTAATCCTCAAAATAACTTTTTATTATTGAGAAAATTATATGAAGAAGCATCATGCCATTTATTCTCTGCACTGGTGAGTGACAAGATTTTGTGAATACAGTCTTTTAAAAGCTGTACACACACAAACACACACACAGAGTTTCTATACTGAAGTTTAAATTAGGAAGTGCCCTGTCCTGAATCATGTGATGTTTCTTAAAATCTGGCAGGATTTTCAACATCTGGTGTACTAACAACCAAATTAGGATGTTTGAAAAGATGTAGCACTATAAGAAATTTGCCTCTGATGCTTATGGTTTCTTCTATCTATTTTTCTAAGAAAGGAGCCCCTGAAGACTGTCCTTTTAAATATGTACAATGAGGGCTGTGTCTTTAGCAGGGCAGATCTGACCAGTTCCAGATAAGCTTAAGTTTTTACGTAATTTGAAAAGTAATCTCTCTTTCTCCAGTTGCTCTTACAAAGCACTAATACTTGATGAAGAAGTTGATTAATACAGAATCATCCAATAGTCTGGGTCGGAAGGGACATGAAAGTTTATCTAGTTCCATTGTTTGTTATTTGTTTTGACTACACTTCTCTTTGCTCTACAAAGACTGTCTGCACACAGGTATCTTGAAGTATAGGCATGACTTTATTCTTGGCCAAGAGGTGTGTGTGGCTGACAAAGTTCTGGCCTCCACACTGTTGCCAGGACAAAACTTCTTCACTTACTTACACGTTTTTAGCAAACAAAGAAATGTATGCTCACTGGTTCTAATTTCCATAATTATTTTCATTAATTAGTATTCTGTCCTATATTTGTTATTGATTTCTCACTCTTCATGCTGTTTTGGTCCCCGTTCTTTAGTCTTTTTATCATCTTTTCATCAGACAGGTAGTCTTCAACTTTCCAGGCCTTAATCTCCTCTGTAGCTTCTGCTTACTGCAACATCCTTGAAGGGTCATAAATTTAAGGCCCCAGAAGTTCAATTTTTGACTCCCTTTCATAAAATGAGAAGTTTGCTCTAAAAAAAAGATAATGCATAACTTCTACCAAGTCAGTGATTCCAGCTTCAAAAATAAATGACTCTGTTATCTACAGATACCAGATTTTTTTTTGTTTGCAGAAGAATGGAAATTATATTTTTGATAAAGCTCTTGTGATGAATAAGTGGCTCAAAAATAGCAAACTAAGGCTCTTTCTCTGCTGTCAAAGAAGTTTGCCAAGTAATTTGCCTGTATAAACCGTGTAAAAGCAAAAGCCCTATTGTAAAGCTGTTTCTATTTTTAGAGGTAGATTTTATTATTGACCCTCACTTCCTTTCCCACCAAGGCATTTCTTTCTCTTCAAAACAAGAACACGATGGCTAATAGACATGATCTGATTAGTAAGAGCTCAAGGCAAGATATCCTGCAATTCTGAATTCCGCTTCTCCAGAACTCAGGTGGGTTTTGTGCTGAGAATTGATCTGCAAAGGCTTCAGCAATAACGTCCTCCTGCAGCTCCCTAATACAGACACTCTCTCTTCACTGGGAAGATCACAAGTTTGCTTGCAATAATGTGGCCCCATTCAACACCTGGGAATGTGAGTTGTCTTTACTGAAAGAAGTCATGATACTGAGACATGAAGTAATAGCCCTTCCTTTGTCTGCATTTCTTGCACTGACAGGGTCTTGTCAGGGGAATGGCTATTGTCAGGATTTTCATCCACTTCCAGTATCTTCTCCTGAGTGCTATTACAACGTTTCTCGTTCATAATTTTACATATATTCCCCTAAGCAATACACTTCTGCTTTCAGAGGACATCAGACACTAATGTTTTGGCTAGAATGGGAAAGAGCAATTCATATAAATTCACTTGGTTCAATTAAAAAAGAATATAGAAGTTGCTTAAATCTAGTAAAACATGATAGAGCATAAAACATTCGGTGTCTCGCTCTTCAGAAAAATTCATCATCTTTCTACCATAAATATGTCTATTGTATGCAAGAATAAAATCAGTTAAGAACAATTTCCTAGTTCTGTGGGTAGTGTTATTCTAAAATATTTTTTAAGCTGTAGCCACTCCTCCCATACAGTAAATTTCATGGTTTGCAAACCTAGTTCATACCTGTATAAAAAAAATCTGAGTGGTAAAGTGGTTTAATCTGCATATACCAACTTCCAGCACAGTACATGTAATTACAGGATTTGACACCACTCAGACTATAAGTGAATAAGGTCAATTCACTTAGTAAGGCTTTCTGGGAAAATCTTATGCTGTTATTACATTTTACATTAGCAGATTCAAATAAATTTAAAACTAAAATAATGACAAAAAAACCCCAAAAAACAAAAAACACCAAACAAAAAAAAACCAAAGCAAAACAAAGCAAACCCTGACATCTTCTTTCAGAAAAAATGTCTGGTTGTTCTTTAATTAGTAATTTTGCTCCATGATATTTTCAATGTTTCCTTCTTACTTTCTTTACTTAAAATGAGTCTTTCCTGAGTGGGTTTTATCAAGTATCAACCACTCCAAATACAATATTTTTTAACAGTTTCTAGAAACGTTTTGCTACCATCAGTAGGTTTTGGGGCAGACTTCTGCTGAAGGTGAAACTCAGAGGTCTTCCAGATGGTACTTGAGGGTTCTATTTCCACTCATGTAGAGGAGTTAGTTGATATGCAAACTCAAAGGTTTAAAAGGGGAAAATCAAAGAGAAAGACAAAGGATGACTTCATTAGACATCCCCCTCAGCAGGAGAAAACATTTCACTGAATTTACTAAATATCTTTCAACCATTTCTCTCCTAAAGAGTATCTAAACATTGAACTATCAAGTATCTTTAGGAATCTCTGTTCTACTCTGTCTTCTAAATTAAAATTTCTCCTCAGCAATGCTCAATAAGACACTTTTGAGACATTTTGGAAAATCACTAATACCATTTGAAGCAATAAAATTTTATTGCAAATGTATTTTTATTCTTGTATTACTGTTGTGAATTATGACTTTTTGCACACCCACTCATGGAATTATAGTTTATTTTCCATGTGTATCTATGTTTTGTTAAATATATTCGTTAATTCTATGTGATGGAAGAAAATTTCTTCACCTGACAGGGAATTGTGCCATAAAGTTATGCTATTCCTGGATCACTGCTGTCCATCTGCAGAGAGTTCTGCTGTGAGCTGATTTTGTTGGGGAACACCCAGAGTGGGCAGAATTCCCTGTTCTGTGGTTAGAATTATTCTGGGGGGAAAAACAATGTATTTTACAAACTTGAACAGTGAAAGTGTTGGCAACCTAAATTAAAGCCATGTGACGAGACAGAGCTGCTACAGGCCTGTCAAATAGCTGTGGTCATGCAAAGAGGAGCATGCGCAGAGTCTGTCTAGGACATTCTGCAAACCCCACCTCGTGGCTACTCTAACGGTTCAGAGATTGTGAAGCTGGTTTAATGTCATGCATGTATGTGAACACATAGCTATACTCCCTTTAGCTTTAGCTAAAGCTAAGCTCTTTTGCTAAAGTTAAGGTCTTTAGCTCATTTAAGTTCTGAAACTTCCACCTCTTTTCTTGACAAAGACCTTGATAGGGTTTCCAAAGTTTAACATCAGCAGGTTTGTCTTGCTAATACATGGAAACAGTAATAAACAATCTACCATTTACTTACCAAACATGAGTGCTTTTGGTGTTTTTTGCTCTCTTTTGAAATCAAATATTTGGAAAAAATATTGTGATGGGTTAGTTTTGTGTAAAGTGGATGAGAAGGTGATGATCAATGAGCTCTTGTGGGCTCATGAATATGAAAATCCCACCTGTAGGTCTCCACAGGAAAGAGCAGATGCTTGTAAAGGAATCTGAAAGTGCTTAAGCAAGAGGTTTGTTTGGTCTGGAGTGAACTTTGTTTCATCTGCAGTAAAATACAAATAGTGTTGCAGGAAATAGGATTTGACCTAGGACTAGACTATTTAGTACCTAGGGTGGTTGTTATGACAGAAACTGGTTAATAAGTGAAGCTGTTTGTATTAATGACCAAGACAAAATCCATGACTTGCAGTTCTGAATTCATTCTAAATCAAAGAAAATTGCTTTATGAAAAGGCAGTGGACTGGGGGCATTTTTGACAGGATTGCAGAAGTTAATTTGAATGCCTACATATATTGTCTAAAAATGAAAAACATCTACTAGGGCATTTACAATGGCCAATATAACTTCCCCTATGCTTGTTATCAGCAATAAGGTACCTTAATGTGATTTCCTATACCTGACAAATGCAAGAAAACCAAGTAACATTCGATTGCTTTTGGAACAGCAAGTTTAAGTAGCTAATGTTATCTCTGGATCACTTGCAGGTCTAGAGCAGGAAATATGTAGATGAGGTGGAAAAGTCATTACTTTTAAATGCCTGGTTGTGACTACTTAAAGATATTATGGACTCAATAATTTCTCTGTGCAGTGAACCTGACTGTAATAATCAAAATTGGCCATGAATGATGATTACATTTGGCAAAAATCACTATTTCCCACTGTACTGTGAAATTAATACCACATATTGTAGCTATGTCATTTACTGAACACCAGAGAACTGACTATACTCCATAAACATGAAGAAAATCTCTGCTATTACTTAATGAGTGTCAGTACCAATGCTTAAGTTAGAACACAATCACTTAGTCACAATCACTTAGTCAAAATCACTTCAGTAGTTAAAGGATGAGCAGTCTTTGCTATACCACCTGTAATTTAAATAATAACCTCAGACTCGGAGACATATGCCAGTAAAATCAGGTTTGACTTGCAACATGGCAGTATTTCAGATTCTTTTTCTGTGACTAATATTTGCTTAGTACACATTGAGTCTATTCTAAAATGCGTTTTCATACAACATTAATCTACACAGAATTCTGAATTCCATTTTATTGATTTCACTCTTTTACTTCTTCCCCTCATCCTCACTTTCTAAAGTGGGCCTTTTTTCGGCTCTGGTTTGTTTTTGATTCCTGTGTTGGAATAGAGACTCATCTAACATGTTCAGAAGGGAACCTCTTCTTTATTTGTTTTTTTTGAGAAAGCTTTTCACCAACATCCTGAATTTGCACTGAGAGCTCAGGAATACCATTGCAGACATGAACCTCATTGAGGACAAATGCTTGTCTGTTTGCAATAGAAAGTTTAGCAACTAATGCAGGACAAAATGGCTTAACTGGGCTTTTCCCAAGAATGGATTTGTTCAGGATCTACTGAGCACAAACTGGGAATCTGGTGACTTTCCAGTTTCAAACAGAGAAAGAACACTCTGTGGATTGAACCAGAGGCAAAAGGAATGGCCTGAGAGGAGGAGTGAAAAAGTAAATGGAAATGTTTCCATGGTGTTTTCATGGTGTTTCTTTCTTCTTGATTCTCTTAATCTAAGGATTTATTTCAATATTTTTCCCTGCTGGAACTCAAAGACCTTTAATTCCCTTTTGGATGTATTTTTAGACACCAGAGGAGACACCATCCTCTTCAAAGATAAGGTCTGTGATAAACATGTCCATGCTGTACATGTACTACACCTTCTGTTGCTGTGGTCTGTATCACTCATGAATACTTTGATTTTTCTTTTATTTTCAATGAAAAATAGAGAAACACTTTATTGGTGAGTTTAGAAACCATCGCTGTTAAAGCAAATTTTCCTGGATCTACAGATATTCAGAATTTCTCTTGCATCACCACGGCAGATGTTTGTGAATGAAAGATTATATTTTTAATTCCTTTGATATTAGTTGAAACATTTTTTGGAACATATTTTCCAGAAAGCTTTTTTATTAACTAGTAAAAACTTCATACTCCTCAGTCTGCTCCTTAGGGGACAGTTCTTCCTAAACCAAAGGAAAACATGAAGTTTATGATCACAACTAGTTTACAAAAGTTTTATTGAAAAATATCCTGGAAGTGTTGAGAATTAAACATCAGTGAGCAGTGAAAGAATAATTGGCTAAAAGTAGCTCAGAAGAGCCAGTTAGCCAAACAACATACTGGAGATAATATACAGGAAAACAGTATTATTAAAATAAACTGTAAGATTGTCTTATTTCCAGAATTTTATATTCTGTATAATAATATTTAGAAAAATGAGTCTATATCTTCTGCATGTAATTTTCCCTTAAAGCTATGTTCTTCAAGTGTTTTCTATTTGAAAATTTTATGGTTTGCAGTGAGATAACAAAATACTATTACTTTTCTTCCTTCATTCTGTCTTACCAATATCTCACAAGATTTTTGGCTCCAGTTTCTGATTCCTTGTCTGTGCCTGGCAGTCAGTGATTCATATGAATATATTTAGTCAATCTAAGATCACGTGTGTCCCCTAAGAACATTAGGCAGAGACTTTGCTCTCCTTCCAAAGCCACAGAAATCAGACTTGTCCTTCTCATGAGACTTAAGTTGTCCCCTGATTCCCAAGAGATGGATCTAGGAGGACTCACTTGGTGATTTTTTTCCTATGAAAGCAAGGAAGTAATGTGGTTGTGAGAATTATGTTGCCTTCCAAATGTGTCTGCAGGGAAGATTTTTTCTAAAAGAAATAACTAAGGAAGAAATTGGGAGGAAAACCTCTGTCCAAACAGTATTGTTAAACAGTATATCTGTTAAATGAACAAGTGTGAGGCCTTCATAATATTGCTTTGAGAAATGCACATTTGGACTGCTACACTGATTCACTGGGATTGATTTTCATCTTAATCCAATATTAATGGTGACTCTGCACTGCTAAAAGTGGCTGTAATTTCATATTCCTCAGCCTGAAAAATGTCATTGAATTTGGCTCGTATCTGCACAGTGTTTCTCTCCAATTTTAAACTAAGGGTTTAAAGGGTTGGGTTAACTAATCTAGTCTCTCATGATTCTATTAATACCAGACAAGTTATATTTTAAAACATTCTTGGATAGTTATAACTGAATCCAGGTGACTCTTTTCAAAATAAGTGAAGGACCAGTAATGTAGTCTTGCTTACGGAGAAAATGAAATGTCCCATTGAGTTTTTTCCTACTTCAGTTACTTTCTATTTTTCTGGTTGATCAATGGTACTGTGAGAAACGTAATATAGCAGAGTCTTTTATCCTTGTCTAGGTAAAAAAAATATACTAAACTTAGTCCTAATAATTGGATGCTTCAGATATTGAGAAAATGATCCACTGCTGGGGAGGTTTTTTCTATCAGCTTAAATTAAGATGAATCAGGCAAAACATCACCTCAGGTGGTTAACTTTCTAAAAATCGTCTGTGCAATAAACCCTGCAGTACTTCAACAGCTGACAAAGGAATTAATAGATTATATAGGTTAGAGAAAAGGTGTGCAGGAACAAGAGTGTCACACAACACAGTAATGGTAGCAGTGTCCAGCACTGCTTATTCAGTATCTATCTTTCAGGAAAAAGGTGGTTTGGAAACCCTGTCCCATAGATTCATCCAGTTCTGGAAGTAAAATGTCACTTGAAGATTGACAGGGAAGAATTAGTGTGGGAAGGCACAGGCATTCCTCTCCATTACAGGCCAGGAGTGGATCTTACAAGAGGTTATTTTCTTACTTGGGTGCACACGGTGATTTCTGAGAAATATAATCCCATTCATTGTTCAGGCTGTCACTGCTAAAATAGTGCCCTAATAATTATTTTGAGGACACCCAAATTTTAAATGTTTTGTGCCTAAATGCAAAAATTTAATATTTTAAAATAAATGGCAGATTAATTAAACTATTGGTTGTATCTTTTTCCTCCTTTGGTCTCCTCTGATTTTCTAACCAGATGACATCAATTTCTATCAATTCTTCACAATCCCCTCTGATTTTATTGAGGAGGAAAAAAAATCTCTTTTTTATCAAAGTGACAGAAGAAAGAGTGTTGGCTTTCCTCCTGCTCTTTGTTACTTTATTTTGTGTCCTCCTTTTTCCAGTTTAATTTTACAGGTACAGGAAATCATTCCATTCCACATACTCAAGAGGAAGACTGAGGATGATATAGTAAATAATAGACTGCTAAATAAATCAGGTTCAATCTGTCTTTTGCATATATCTGCCATGTTTTATTCTGTCCATGTTTTTTGTATTAATCTATTGATGATGAAAAATCCCACTGGTGTAATGCAAAATGTCCACAGGTGTTATGAATATCCCTTCATAGATCTCCATTGAGGGATACGATATGGAGATAACTCAAAGTCAGTCCTGATTTATTGATACAAACAAACATATTTGCACAGAAAATAACACTCTGTCCCACAGTTAAAAAAATATAAATATGTTAATACCAGAAATTATGTTTAAAGCAAAGCAATAACTTCATTCTGCAGGGAGAACTGTTTGCCATGTCCGAGAAATGTGTTTTATTTCAGTGAATTGTAAAGAGAAGATGAGGGCAAGGGGGTGCACAGAAAGTGCATTTAAAATTTCTTACATTAAATGTTTCATGGTAGTGAAGCCTGTGGGTCTGCCACATCAGGTTGTGGAGAAAATAAACAGGGAGGAATATGCTTAAATTGAAGATTCTGTGCGTTAAAATGGAAAGGAAAACACTTAATTTTTACTTATCTGTATGTTTATCAGTGCAGTTCTGTCTCTTGTTCTAATCAAAAGCACCTATTCTGAAAATGATATCTCTAAGAGAAGAAAAATATTAATTTTTCTCATCTGCTAATAAGGGGAAAATATTCAATACTGTTGGGGAGATGCAGGCTGATGCAACTGACTTTGTGGGAAAAAACAATTTCTCCACAAAAGGCAGTTATGAAGAGTGATGTGTCTGATAAACTGAGATGAAGCACTGACCCAAAGGTTAAATTAGGATCAAAGTTCATGGACAGCAACAAAAAGCACTGAAGTTTGAAGAAAGAAGAAGCTATTAGCTAGGAATAATGTTTGTCTTTATGTACAAATTGATAACTGCTTTCATCAGTTTAAAGTGCCTGCAGTGATGCATTCATGCATCGTGTGGTCTGCTGTTTTGAGTGTCTTGATCCCCTTCTCATCTGCATCAGATCCTTGTGGATGTAACCCCACTGTTAAAATTGGAGTTGGGCTCTCCAGTAAATCTGTTTTGGTTTACTCTGCTGGAGGCATAGAATCAAATATTTACTTATATGGATTTATTCTGTATTTCCCAAAAAAACCAACTCTCTTTCAGTGTTGCTTACACTACTAAAGTATACTCTCGGTCTTCAGGTTTGCACTGGTGCGAAACTCCCCCATACATGATTTAGCATGAGGTAGTCATAAAAGAATAAATCTTTGCATGTATGTAAGCACTATGGACAAAATATCCAGATCTTCATGTGACATAATTGAAGAAAATGGCCTGTCAGGTAAAAATGTTCTCCTGGCAAATGCAGATAAATGTAAGTACTCATCTCTTAGTTAAATCTGTCTTTAGATATTTAGTATTTACCATAATAACAAAACTTGCAAAGTAGTTTTTTCCATCTACAATCATGGGAACATAATGTGAAAAAGTTGGATTTTTGAGTCTTGAGTGCTCCAAGATGACTTGGTCTTTCTGTTCCAAATAACCTGATTTTCCCCCAGGCATTTGGTAATTAATTCATACAACAACAACAATAATTTTCAAAGTAGAGATGAAGACAAAAGTCCCATCAGTTAAAGAGAAAAGAGGCTTGAGTGCTGCAGAGCAGTGAAAATGTCTCCCTTGCAGTTTCAAGGTATTTAATTGTTTCCTGTCTTGTTCATGGTGATCTTGTTACAGAATGATCTAATAACAGTCTTTTTACTTGACTTCAGGTGTGTTTCTATGTGCTAGGGGAATATGTTATTTAACTTATCTGGTTCCCTGCTTCATACAGCAATACTCTAAACTGTTAATTTCTTTTCACTTTCAGCACTGAGGAAACATGCTCTATTTTTTAACTTTGGTGCACACTGAATTTTAATGAAAATAAAAATACTTTTTCTTTCCCTTCTACAGTAAAGAAATTATTAATAGGTAAATTTTTTTCTCTCTCCACACTGCTCATCTGTAAAGGCAACATAGTCCCCAATTCAAGACCGAAATTACTCAGATTGTAATTTTAGGGGGTTTTCAGTGCATGGGGAGGCTTTTCTTTCCCCACCCCACCACACCAGTGTATCAAGGAGCAGAGGAGAAGCTAGAGACAAAAAGGATGTATCAAGGTGCAGAGGATTTTAGTCCAATTGCTGGGAGAGCTAGAACTAAACACAGAGGTGTGATAATATTTGCCTCCATCAGGCAGTAGGTACAGACAGTTCAATCACAGTAAAAATGACATTTTCAGTATCAGACCTCAATATTTGAGAGGCAATGGCTGGCATCTACTGAGCTGACCCAGACAAAATGGCAAAAGCTTTTGGAATGATGATTAAAACTCAGGATCCTGACTAGAGGGATACAGACACCGTGTTAGAAATGTTGCTTGATGGTACAGAGAGATGGTTGTTAAAACCTATAGGAGGTTTGTGGAAGGGCAAATTGTGCCAGGTGATTTGCTGGGTGCATTGGACTTTAATTTTTGTGCTGCAGATCCCGACAGGGACCCTAATGTGCCCATGTTTAGACAGAGGTGAAATAGATACCAACAATGGATATTCTATGGAATTAGACACGCCATGCCAAAGACTATAAATGTGTCAAAATAATTTGAAATTTAGCATCATTGCAAGGAATCACCTATTGAATTTTTAAGTCATCTGAAAGAAATGGCTCAAAAATTTACTAATATCAATCCTGAAGAGGAAGAGGGAAAAACTCAATTAGCCACCATGATTGTGGGGCCATCCTCAGATGATACTAGAAGGAAATTACAAAAGGCTCAGGAGCAAAAGCATTAGGAGTTAGGGAGGCTGTTAGATGTTGCTTGGGGAGTTTATCGGAATAGAGAAAAAGCGTGAGAAATAATGAAACAAAAAAGTGGTTGTAGTTACGGAAGGAATTTCCAAAGGAATGGTGCCCCTGGAGAAGGGAAGGGGATGAGGGCATTGACAACCTACCTTAAATTCCCCTAGGACACTTGGTATTAATCAATGTGAATACTGTAAAAAAGATGGGCATTGGAAAAAGGATTGTCCTCAGCTGAAACATAAATGCCCTCCTCTCGTGGCCATCACCAATGATGACTGTGGGAGACTGATAGTTCTTCTCTGGAAGAATTTCTGGTTACAGCTGAGCTGGCAAATTAGGAAAAAATTTACATTTTCTCAAACCTGTGGTAAAGCAGCACCCATCTAAAAATTTTGGGACACTGGGCATTGAAAACCACCAAAGAAGACACCAAAAGACCAGATGAGGACTTCTGATAAGGGTTGTGACTATGTAAAATAAAGCAATACATACAAGTAGGGGGAACAGCTAATTAATATGTAATCAGTCTGTAAGGTAAAAACAGTTTACCCAACACTTGGCACACTTGATCAGAGGAAGGATCCTCTAAGTGAACAGTGCACTGCAATACAGAATTGGGATAAATAAATAAATAAAGGATTTTCTTAGCATGGCATATAACTCTCCCTGAACAGACTTGTATTCAAGGCAGTATACCCAAAGTCCTTGGCACTCTAATTTTCATGGTATTTTGCTGTTGAATTGTATATCTTGCTACAGAGAAGTTATGAGATGTGCCACATGGGGAACTGGGTGAGAAAACAATCATTGCTGTTGCTGTTTAACTTAGATTTGCAGTGAATTTGTGGATCACAACAGTCAATGTAATTTGGGGTTTTTGTTTATTTTGGATGGTAATCCCAACATTAAGTTGAAAAGTGATTCCTCTGCTTTTCCAAGTATTCCTAGGAATGCTGTGGGCTGCAACATCTTCTCCATTATTGTGGTTTAGAAATGATAGTCCCCAGTGTAGTGCCCTCCCCCACTGAGGCTCGAAAACCACATGCTGCTTACTTTCTTTTTCCCTTCCCTTTTTCTCCTCCACTCTGTGGCAGATTGGAGAGGAGAATTGGAGGAATAAAGAGCATAGATCATGGGCTGAGATAAGAATAATTTACTGGAAACAGCAATGAGGCTGGAAACCTAAGCGCAACAGCAACAATATTGATAACAGAAGTGTACTAAAGAAACAGTGCAGAGCTTGACTGCAGTCACAGTGACAGCAGCCACATCACCCAGACTGCTCCCTGCAGATGGGGACAAGCATCCTTCCCTGCTCCCTCTGCCACGCTTGCTCCACTGGAAGGAATGTCCTCCTCCTTGAAAGGGAGAGAGAATTTGTTCCCTGCACCCTGGCAATGACTTGAGGTAGTATTGACCAACAGGATCCTGGCTGAAATTAGGGCATTCATTTTGGATGCTTTGTCAATAGCAGAGTTGCCTTACATGGGTTCTGAGACTATATTTGGAAATAATTTGATTTTTTCAGTGATATGATAACCCATATCGTTTATTGATCTGCAAATTGTCCTTTAGTGACTTTTATTTTCATATGGATTTTTTTGCAATTTTTTTATGATTCTGAGTTAATTTTCCAGTACTAGCTTTACAAGTATAAATTGAAATCTAAATGTGCATGATAAACCTCACATTATTTTTTGATAAAGTCATCCACAGGACATATAACCCTCCTAGACTTTAAGTTGCAATTTAATATTGGGTCCTAAGGTAGAATTTAGTGTTTTGATGTGCATCGCACCTTTCTCCTCTTTCTTCCTTGTGTTTAAAATCCTTTCTGGACTCACTAGGGAAGCAGTTTCTTCACTGTTCTACATTTTCTACATTAAATTGTGTCAGGTCATCTCCACTAATTTCATCTTTTCACAGGTTACAGGTCCCTTTTTCTTTCCTGTGTCAACAAAAGAGAGAAGAGACGTGGAATATTCATTGGAGGATGTATGAAACTTCCACCTAATGACTGTTTTTCCTTGGAGGAAATTAGTTTTTCTGGGTGCTTTGTTTGTGTGTTTGGTTTTTTGTTTGTTTGTTTGTTTGTTTGTTTGTTTATGGTTTGGGGAGCAGGGTTGGTCTTCTGGCAGTAGTGGGGGGTTGTTGGGTTTTTGTTTGAGTTTTTGGGGGTTGGGGTTTTTTGTTTTTGTTTTTTTTTTTTTAAGGAACACTGAACCAGAATAAATAAAAAAAATTAAAAATTGGCTTAAAATTAAAGTTTGTGGGTTCTCCTCAGAAAGAAGACAGACCAAGCTGTTCCCAATTGTTCTGCTAATTTTCTGGTTGTGTAAGAAACTGTGTTTGTTGAGGCAAAGTGGTTTGCATGTAGTGTACAGTATAGACCATAATCACATTTCTCCTTTTGTGGGCATGAAGTGTGAGCTTTTCCATCTGTTTTAAGAAAAATCTGCATGTGTTTCCTTTGGGAGCTCAAACTCCAGACTAAATAGCAACTTTCAAATCACCCCTTACAAACTCCTCAGATGAAACCTCAAGAGCTTCAGTACAGGCTTGCAGTAAAAACCCTGACCCTGGTTTGCAGAGAAAATTGCTGCTTATGTAAGAAGAACTGCTTCTGGAATTTGTGGGATAATCCTCCTCTCCCCTCCCCCAGCTGAGTCTCAATAGAAGCTCATGGGTACCCAGCAAAAACAATAACAAACAGGTAAAATTATGCTTATCTCAGAAGTTAAATGCCAGTTTTCAAGCTCAAGTGGCTTGTGAATCTTTCAGACTGAGTCATACTCAACTCATTTGCAGAGTGGAAATAAAACATTACATCAGAATACAGCATCTTTGCTTCTTGACAAAAGATACCAATTTAGGATACTAATGGCATGCAGTATCTAGGGAGGGAGTGATGGAGTGATGGAGTGATGGAGTGATGGAGGAAGGAAGGAAGGAAGGAAGGAAGGAAGGAAGGAAGGAAGGAAGGAAGGAAGGAAGGAAGGAAGGAAGGAAGGAAGGAAGGAAGGAAGGAAGGAAGGAAGGAAGGAAGGAAGGAAGGAAGGAAGGGAAGGAAGGAAGGAAGGAAGGAAGGAAGGAAGGAAGGACCAACAGAAATTTGCTTAATCTGTCACCACTAATAGATGTGACATTTCCCACAGAAACATAATATGAGGAGATTTTAAGGAGAAGGGCAAACATAGCTTTGCCTAGCACGTTGTAAGTAGTCAATCTCACATGCAAATTCGACAGGCAGGAACTTAATTTATGATTACAGTGAATCCAAAGAGGATCAACATATTGCAGGACTTTTTCCCTGAAATAAATGGTTATTGCACAGTGGGCATGGCACTCTGTCACCTTCTTGCAGGCAGCAAGTGGCTATAAAAGGGGAAAATGAGGGGTTTGGATTTCTGTAAAATTATATTTTATAAAGGGTTTGGATTACTTCAGGGCAGGACATCCCATTTTTACTCAGCATTTCAAAGGACTCATGTACAGTGTTTTGTGACTCATTTGTATTTGTGCTAATGCCTGCTTCAATGGAATCTTGTTGTCAGCCACAAATGTTAAGATTTGTCTGTAAAGGACCTTTTAATGTTTGGCACTATCCTCTATTAAATGTAATTTGGACTGGCACTTCCCTCCTCTGCTTCATCCCCTCAAGGGAACTTTGAGGTCATTTCGAGAAAATTCTGTAAGGGGTGAAAGGGTCAATGCAAAATGGGATCTCTGCTCTGGTGGAATTCCTTAAAACCTACAGGGACAGAAGGGGACTGTCACAGCTGAGTAGAAAATAAGGTTAGCTTGCCAAAGAGATCTGTAACAGAAGTTACATCTGTTAGAGGTTATTTGTAGTAATCCAGCAAATCTCAGAAAAATCTACTAAGGGAGTTATCTACTTGTTTGTTTAAGCTGAACTGGCAACTGGGCACCATGAAGCCACTCATTCAATCCTTCCTCTCACACTCCCCACCTGGGGAGGAGGCCCATAAGGAAAAAAATTGTAGGTTGACATAAGAACAGTTTAATATTTGAAAACAAGGTAAAACATTATAATAAGAGTAAATAACAACGGTAATAAAAGGGGAAGAAAAAACAATCAAGTGATGCACAATACAGTTGCTCATAACTCCCTTATTGATATCAGATCCTGTTCACAAACCCAGATCAGCCCCATTTCCAAGTAAATCCTCCCATTTATATACTGGGCATGACCTTCTATGGTGTAAAATATCCCTTTGGCCAGATCAGATCACCTGTCCCACCTATGCTCCTTTACAGTTTTTCTTTTGTGTACCTCCACACTGGCACAACATGAGACACAAAAAAACAGCTCTTGATATGGATAAACACAACTTAGCAACACCCAAAACTTCAATATGGTATCAATACTATTCCCATTCTGAACCCAAAACACAACACTGTACTAGCTACTGAGAAGAAATTAACTCTATCCTGGGCTGAAACCAGGATACTCCTTTATTTGCTTTTCTGTGTTCTTAAAAAACATCTGTTGTGAGTATTCAGCTGTCACCATTTGTCAGCTGGAAGCCCAAACATGTTAACATGTGCCATGTGCAATGATATGATTTTCACACATTCTGGAGATGTCATCCCATAAACAAAGTGCAGCATGCACCATGGCTTATGTAGCTTACATGGCTCCATTGAAGGTAGAGGGAAGAATCATCTCAGTTAATGTGGTATCAGTACAAGCTGGGGGATGAACAGATTGAGAGCAGCCATGCCAAGAAGGACTTGGGGTTGCTGGTGGATGAGAGGCTGGACAAAAGCTGGCTGTTTTTCCAGCCCAGAAAAGTGATTCTGTCCCAGGCTGCACCAAAAGCACAGTGGCCACCAGGGTGAGAGAGGGGATTCTGCCCCTCTACTCTGCCCTGGGGAACTCCCACCTGCAGTGCTGCATCCAGCTCTGGGGTCCCCAGCACAGGAAGCTCATGGAGCTGTTGGAACAATGGAGAATCACAGAATCAATTAAGTTGGAAAAGACCTCTGAGATCATTGAGTCCAACCTATGATCTGACACCATCATGTAAACTACACCATGGCACTAAATGCTGCATTCAATCTTTCCTTCCTTTTCAGAAACTAAACTCTTAACATGTTTCTCTGCCTACTGTAGAATAACATTCTTGTGTTTATCTTGTAGAAAAGTGCATAATGTTATGCTGCGATTAGATAGCATAATTCTAAATTGAGACCAGATTTCTGTTATCCAGGAATATGTATTCTTGGACACAATTTGGGATGCTTTCCTGTTATTTACAAGTGGTGATGGGACATAAATGTGGAACTAACTGTGGAGGATCAGGCATAAGCATATTTTGTCTCAAAGGTTCTGACTGTTATAAGGGGAAAGATCTGATTTGAAGCCACGGTCCTGCAGAACTGGGGCAGCACTTGTACTGAGCCAATTTCCTGCTCCACCTGGACACTTGTGCTTAATCTTCCTCCTTGACTCACTCCCTGAAGTGGGACTCGAGGGGCTGTCTGTGCAGGCACGAAGAGAACAGCACAAAGAGTCTGGTTTGCACTACGAGCATGCACCAGGTTAGATATAAAATGAAGCTGATCAGGACCCCTTGCACTCTTCTTCCTCTCTTTTTCCTCTCTTTTTCCTCTCTTTCTCCTCTCTTTTTCCTCTCTTTCTCCTCTCTTTCTCTTTCACTCTCACTGCCTACCCCAGTTCTGGTCCATCCACATGGCAGAACCATTGTGGTAACTATGGACTCGCTTTTTGTTCTCTTTCTCATCTTTATTTTTCTCCTTCTTTGCTTTGTCTGGGCAAAGCATGGCTGCCATACTTTTCCCCATCCTTGGTACCAAAGTTTGCTTTGAGGGTGGAAAGTTTGTGGAAGTGTGTTGTGGCTTGCTAAGCAGTACCTTTAAGAAGAGGTGTATCGTGGCTCACAACCTTTGGTTGTGAGTTGTGGCGTGGTAGCCAGAACCTCTGAGATGTTTTTTGTGGAAGTTGAGAACTGAATGAAGTGTACTGCATGAAACTAAGGGCTTGCTAGCCACTGATTCTGAGAAAATGTGTTCTCAGAATTTCAACTCTTGTTAGCCAGCACCTTTTGGTCTATGGAGTGAGCTGGCTGCCAGAGTTACAGAAATGATACAATAAAAGCATAAGAGTTCTCTGACACATGTCTTATGTATTTGTTCAGCCTGACAAGAATTTACAGCAAACATCCTACCATGTATCAAGGGGACATGACACTAACCAGGAACTTTTAATGAAATATTTTTTTAAGCAAGTCAATATATCCAGATAAATTAACTGGAAGGTTTCCTAAATTTGGTGTTGTCCTAAGGAGACCTCGGATAAAATCTGTTGTCAGCAGGAACCAAAGGCCTCAGATCAGAGCTTTCTCTATTGTGACTGACTACATTACCAACCTGACATTTTACTGGTCTGAGGAATAGCTTTCTGTGTTTTTGCCAGCACAATGAGGAGCAAAATAAATGCTAAAGACAATTGTTTTTTTCTTTGGTTTTAGATGTATTTCTAATAAACCCCAAGAATCTAAAAGTAGCTAATGGTCCTCTTGTACTGATGCCTAACCCTGATTTTTTAAATTAATATTAAGTGACAACTTTATCGTTAAGAAATGTTACAGTTAATATTTAACGTTCACTGAATGCAGACAGAAAAACTTAATCTGACTAATCTCTAAAGGAAGGAAAGCCTTGTGAGAGAGAGACTATGATTATTGGATTAGTCCTTCCATTTTTAGCTTAAGGATCCTCTTGTCCCTTGGTTTAGAATTCATGCAACGTAATTTTAACCAAATGGAAGTGCATGTAGTGGCCTACAGTTGGAGAAGTAGGAACTGTTTGTTTTTTTAACTTTTCTCACTGCTTTGGAATGAAGCACATCCGCATGAGCTTTGGCAAGCTCCTTTTTTTTGTGTGTGTGTGCCCTGCAGTTAGAATTTTCAATCTAAAGAGATCACATTGGGCCAGCTATAATGTTTTGGTTTTTTAACATTTAATCTAAAAAACCAGAATGGAATAATAGTTGTAAAACAACATGACCATCTACTGATCAAAAACTGTAGAGTTTCTAAAAGGTATTCAACTGTAAGAAAGGGAACACAGATTTCAGTACTTGGCTAATACGAGCTCTCTAGAGATTCTATCATTCACAACCAACAGCTTTTAATGAAGACTTGGTGTAAATAATGGCTTATTGCATTGCTAGACTCTCAACTAGAAAAAGATACTGATAGAATTACACCAGCATTGATCTGTCAATGAAGGTGCAGGAATAAAATAAACTCTCCAACAATATCCTTTAAGGTTTAGATAATCAGGAATTACTTTATTCTGGCCAGGATGTTATTCTGCAAAGAAAATCATTCCATGCACACATGTCAGGATGTGCAGTAGAAATCATTCCATCACACATTGTTCTTTACCAGAATTTTTGCATATTTATATACAAAAATCCCAAAGAAAGTCTTGTTTATTGATTCTGCATTACATAGTTCTTAGCATTCAATCTCCTATTGACTTTTCCCCCTTCACTTTGGATGCTAATTAGGTCCTCATTCTTTGGTTCTCTAATCAATCTTTTACCAGACCAGGCATCTCCAACTGCACCAGGGGGTAACGTTTGTCAATACCTGTTTATCTCCTCTGTGTCTTCTGGCTAGTCTCAACCTATAGATGTTATACTCTCAGAGTCTAGGAATCTTCTTTTTGCTCACTGAATCTCACCAGGCCTCACCCAGCTAACCTCAAACCCCCAGTGAACAGATTATTTTGAAGAAAAACTTCAATTCCCCTCCCCCTGGGCAAAGGAGAACAAACCCATGACTAAAGTTACTTACAAGAGTTTTAAAAGTTGCATCAGTTCAAACAGATCCTACTGGGAATAATCTCTCATTAATAATTGTGTGTGTATGTATGTGCGTGTGTGTGTACAGATTTTATTGCTCTGATTCTATGCAGGTAATTGAACTTTCACATCCCCAGAGGGAAAATGTCCCTAGATGTAAGCAGGGCATGGCAGAAGCTCAGATGCTTAAGGAATCTTTTATTCCTTTTTTCTAGTTTTAAGTGATGGGCAGAGAATAAAGACTGCAAAAAACTCCTGAATATGAAGGTAGTTACATATTACAATATAAAATTCCAATCAGCTTTTTAAGATGCCACAGGTATTCCGCAAGAAATACAAGTCTCTATCCAAATCCAGAGCATTTTGGTAAAAAACAGCTAAGAAAGAGGCATGATATTTAGAAACTTCTTTGCTAGAGGCAATATTGGAAACATAAAGAATATGGTGAGAAATAAAGCCATGCCAGTATTTTAGGGGTTATCCATGAGATTTGTTTGTGACTCATTCTTTCTGACCCTTCTAAGCCCCTTCAGCACTGCTGTGACGCAAAGTAGTTATCTTGGGGACTTCTACACCAGCTCACCTCTGACAGCTCCTTGAATACTCTACAATGACATGTGAAAAACAATTAACTGCTCTTCTGTAAACTAATTCTTGCACAAAAGGGTCAAGTTTGATACTGACTGCAGTGTTTTCAGACATGGGGAAGTGACGTCTTGGAGGAGGTTGCACCAGTTACACCTGGGGTTAAGAAATCAAAAACTTCTGCCACTAAAGGAGACCTTTCAGAAAGAAATGATCTCTTCTCTCCATATTCTGAAAGAATATCAAAATTACCTGAGAAGAAGGTGAGATCACAGAAGCAAGCAGAATTAAATGCTAAGCAAAATGCAAAAATAGCAGCTTTTGACAGAGGTGAGCTAAGTTGTTACACATGTGCAGTATCTTTCAATAAACATTAACATGCTTCCCTAAGACTAAAAATAGAAATATTAACTTTCTTATGGAGTGACATAACAATCGGGATTTGGTCTTGTGTATGAACTGTGGACAAAAAGGTGAGAGCTTGTGTGGCTACATCTATATGTGCTCCTTCTGAAAACAATGATGCTGATACCTTCTGGTGTACTAGTAAATAGAAAGAGTCGGTTTCACTGTGCCATCTGCTACTGCTATATCCAGACAAATTCCCTCAAAATACTGTCACTAATTTAAAGGCATAACTCATTTTAGGAGGACAATGACATGAAAGACATAAACACGTATAAGTATGTAGAAAATATTCTGGCAGTTAACTCACCCTCCGTGATTAGATAGACAAGAAATGAGCCACTGGCAAAGTGACAGCTTCTTAATGCCTGATTAACTATGAGTGCACATCAAACTACACCTGAGAGGAAGGTAAGGGCAAAGTTGGTCCTTTCCTGTCCCACAAATGCTGTTGAGTTATTTAATCATCAATATGTCTTCTCCATGGGCAGAAATGTGCATTGATATATGCTGTATCACAGTGACTACATGGCAGGTTGAAGTTGTAAAACACACATGCAAAGTAGGATAAAAACCTCTGGTACCTTGATTCTAACCAAAAGAGGTTGGTATATCCAGGATAAAAGTATATGAGGCTTTATAAATATGAAACCACAGCATTTAAAAGTGCTTTGTGTTGAATCTGGAGCTAATGCTCAACTCAGGCTTGTGTTTGTACAACAGAGAAACCCCAACACTGGTAGTTTTGTGAGTAAGGGCAGGAACCTGAGCACTGAAATTTTTCTGTGGGTGCTAGGTGAGCAAGTGGAAACCAAAGGCCTCTGCCTGCAGATTACATTTTGCCATGGCCAATAGGAATTGTTCTGTGCAAGCCTTGAAGCTATACAGTTGAGAAGCATGCTTAATTTTCATCTTAATGTGTGCACTGGGCTTAGATATCATTTGTTTAGAAAAGAAAAAGTATCTGAAACAATATATTCTTCTATTCAGTGGCAATATGAGGATAACAACAGTTGTTTGAAGGGTTTCTTTAATTTTTATTGTCAATATTTTGTGATTTATATAAATGCTTTCAAGTTCTCCTGTTTAAAAAAGGTTTGGCAGAAAAACAGTACTTTTTTTCATTTCTTGCTATCCTTTAGTGCTTCTTTTGCTTTTTTGAGGTTTGTGGGGCTCAGTTTGGGTTTTTTTTTGTTTGTTTAGGCTTTTTGTTTTGGTTTGGTTTTTTGTTTTGGTTTGGTTTTTTTTTAGTTATGAGGGCTAGAAGCACCTGAACTTTTAATAAAAAGTGCACTGAAGTTCTTATAAAAGATTTTGACTTATGACAGCCCAGGTTTGAAAAGAAGAATGGCAAATATCACAGAACTTGCATTAAAATCAAGATATCTGGCGAAGTAATAAAGTGTGTCATCTTCCAATCTTTCTAGTTTTCTATACTTTCAGCTACAATTCTTCATTGACCATTATCTCCCAACTTAACTCTTTCAAAGAAGTATGCTATAAGGTTAAAGAAGTAAAGAGAGTAGGAAAAAAAAAAGGAAAAAAATACAAGGTTCGGCATAATGATTTAACAAGGAATTAAAAACAGAGAAACACCTGTTCTGGAAACTACAGAGCACAGCAAGCCAAGATATACCTTGAAATCCAGGCTTTGGGGTTTTTTATTGCTTTTTTTGGTTTTGTGGGGAAATTAGTTCCACTGTAACCTTTAAACTGCTGACTTCTGATCTTTTCAGGTAAGAACCTTATCGATTATCATAAATAAAATCACAGTTATTTTAATATTATGGAAAAAATAATGTAAGTGCTTCTTATGGCCTTTTATAGATGCATTATGCTGAAAACAGATTTTTTCCCTTTTCTTTTTTATCTGTAAACATGAAGATTGCCTAAAGGAGCTTTAAGGATTTAAGGAGAGTCAATGTTTCCCCTGATAAAAAAACTCTTACTCCACTTTCCCATTTTTTCCTATAAGAAATGCCTACTGACTCCTTTCCCTGAAGATTATTCTTTTAATAATCTCACATGAATGATATTTTACATGGATAATTATTGTTTTAATAATCTTACATATTTTCCTAGAAATAAAAATTTTGGTAATGATACAATTCACAAGATCAAGCTCTGTTGCTGCCATCATATGCTCTAATGTGAAAAAGATTTAATTTGGCTCCCTGCTGTGTGAGGAGAAGGGAATTAAAACACTTGATCAAATTATACTTCTTAATTTTTCCAGATTTCTCCTTTCAGTGCCTCTTGGTCCTCTTGTTACATTCAGACACTACCTTCAACCTAAGCAGCTTTTTTCTTATCTTGAACTTGATTTAGGTTTCTGACCCAGAGTCTGCTTTTGTGTTCTACTAAGAACAGTCATGTTACCAGACTCAAGAATGAGAGCTGTCCTTTGCAAGAGATGCAGATGTTGGCTAAATCACAGAATGAACTAGGTCAGTGAATAACTTTTGAGATCATCAAACTATGACCTAACACCTCCTCATCAACTAGGCCATAGCACCAAGTGCCACGTCCAGTCTTTTTCTAGACACATCCAGGTGACTCCGCCACCTCCCTGGCCAGATAATTCCAGTGCCAAATCACTCCTTCTATGAAGAATTTTTTTCTAATGTCTAACTTATATTTCCCTTGGCACACCTTGAGACTGTATCTTCTTGTTCTGTCAGTGCTGCCTAGTGCAAATGACCAACCCCCACCTGACCACCATCACCTTTCAGGAAGTTGTAAAGAGTGATGAGGTCACCCCTGAGTCTCCTTTTCTCCAGGATAAACACCCCCAGCTCCCTCAGCCGTTCCTCACAGCATTTGTGTTCCAAGCCCCTCACCAGCTTCGTTGCCTCCTCTGGACACACTCAAGCGTCTCACAGTCCTCCCTGAACTGAGGGGACAGAACTGGATACAGCACTCAAGATGCAGCCTCACCAGTGCCAAGTACAGGGGAAGAATGAGGTCGCTGCTCCTGCTATAGGCCACATTATTCCTGATACAGGCCAGGATGCCATTGGTCTTCTTGGCCACCAGGGCACACTGCTGGCTCATGTTCAGTCGGCTGTTGACCATTACCCCCATGTCCCTTTGTGCCTGGGCACTGTCCAGCCACACCGTCCTCAGTCTCTAATGCTGTGGGGGGTTATTGTGACCAAAATGCAGAACAGAACTACAAGTCATTAGTATCTGGACTTCACTGCCCACCATGCTTAGAAATGTTGCTTGAAGACACCTCATATCAAAGATCCAGTTCACAAAAATACAGATGAATATCCTACAAAAAAATCGATGTCAAACCCAGAAATAGTGAGACTTTTCTCCTTGGCAGTGGCTTAGGTGCTCCTGGAAATCACCAGACCTAGACACAAAAGTGTGTATTCGAGGGAGGGAGAGAAGCATCATGCTTAGCTCTAACTGTGACCTTTGGTAGCAAATCTTGCTAGCAGTTAATAAATTACATTTGTCCATCACTTTGACAGAGCCAGGATGGGAATCAAAGTCTAGGTGATAGAAGAAGGTACAAGGGCCTCAGCCATTCTAGAAGAGGTAATACACAAAGTACAGTGAATTTACCTTGGGTTTACTGGTCTTTTTACAGATCTATAGACAAGTAGTGAAACTTAAAAGATGACAGCCAAGGACAATCAACAGATATGCTGAAACTAAGTGAAGAAGAAGGAGACTTGCAAATTAACTTAAAAGTTTCTCTATTTTTTTCAGTTGATTCAAGTTTTAAATGGCAAAATATAAGAGTACTTCGACTTGTTTCTATTAACTCTAGAATAAAGACAATCAAAAGCATGTACTCCTGCTTACATGAAGTAAAGCACAGGAAGCCATTAGATGAAGGTAAGTTGTGTTTAGAAGGCTAAGGCAGCCTTAGGGGTAGGAGGAGTGGGAAGGCATGGAAAGCAGGCTTGTGGACACCACTCAAGGAACATCCAGCCCATGAGCAGTCCCTTGTTGTGAGTGTCCCAGTAGACAGAGTCGAAATGGAGACACAGCTTGGCAGGGAAAGTGCTGGGGCAGTGAGCTGTGGGTAGCAGGGAGTCCTCCATCTAGCTGGCCATTGATAGGCGTGACACACTGTGTATGTGACCAGCACCCAGCTACAGCAGCTCAGCCCAGATATGGAGGAGGCCAAGGAAGCAGAGGAGTGGGAACAGAGCTCTGCAGGAGGCCTGTGTGCACACACCCACAGGGGATGAGGCTGGCCCAGAGGGTCCCTGGGGGGGGTCTGGGTGAAAATGGAAATGGGAAGCAGGGAGGAAGGGCTGGATGTCACTGCGAGAATGCCATT
Source organism: Luscinia megarhynchos (assembly GCA_034336665.1). NCBI lineage: Eukaryota > Metazoa > Chordata > Aves > Passeriformes > Muscicapidae > Luscinia > Luscinia megarhynchos. The sequence continues at coordinate 70,394,204 of CM067592.1, forward strand.
ACATTCCACAGGCAACATAGTGCAAGGAGGGGGGGAACAAAATAGTGATTCCTGCTGATCACCCTGATCCTCAGGACAAGAGGCCCAAGAAGGACTGCGCATCTCCCTCCTGGTGCTGTCCTGAATGTGGTCTCATTGCCTGGTGTACATTACTTGGAAGTCTCTCTCAGCTGCCCATGATCATTCCCCAGTTCAGGTAAGCAAACCTGCTCCCCTGAGTACATTCTTTAGGCCTCTGACAGGGACTGTCAAGTTTAGCTGGAGCATGGCAAGGAAGGGAGTCTTCCGTCACTCTGGATATTTTAGAATTTTATTGACAGTCCAGGTGAAACAAAGTATTGAAACAGAGTATCCTCTAGCTACTGCTGCATCTTCATCACTGGGTTCTCCAGGTGACCTGTTCAGGCCCACAGCACATGCATAATCCAGTTCTGCTGTATCACAGCTTTCCCTCTCACAACTTAATTCTAATTATGACAAATTACCCATTTCTAATTAAAAGATATCTCAGAGATTCATTACATTAACAATACACTATTCTTAGATAAACAGCACTTTATTAATTAAGCTGCCTGGGGATTATAGCCTTTAAAAGTAATTTGTTGGTACTCGCTGTGTCTTTGTATCTAACAGACTAATAGGGACAAAACTCATTAAACCTGTATTTGGTAAAAGTTACTGTAGCATTTATTAAGTGGGAAAGAAACAGAGGGTTTTACAAAGGGTAGCTCTTTAGCAGCCCAAAGTAAAACAACACGTGGGTTTGAGCAATGGGGTAAGGAGGAGGGGGGAGGGGGAGAAGGCAGAGAGGGAAAAAAGAGAGAAAGAGAAAAGAGAGAAAAAAGAGAGAAAGAGAAAAGAGCACAAGAGGGAGGAAACGAGAGAGGGTGGAAGAGGGGGCAGAGAGAGTAATGGAATAAAAAGGGTATTAAGGTAATAGAGGAGGGAGAGGAGAAGTGGGAGAAGAGAGGGAAAGAAGAGAGAGGAAGCAAGAGAGGATGCAAGAGAGCGATTTCCTGTTTGCAATACAGTAAAACATCTTCCATAATGAATATTCTAATTTTCACTAACCAATGTACTACAAGATGCAAATTCTATAGCATTTACATAGAGCCTATAGGAATCATGATATTAGCATAGTATGTTGCATTTTAAACTCTAAGATCTAATCTATGGGCGGGGGCAAGTCTTTTGTGAGCTTTTGGGTTGCTCTCTGGCCGAGACCATTGTTTAATCAAGAAGGGATTGCCTTCAGGGGCTATCCTATTGTTTCATGGTAATTCAGCAACTAAGGCTTTCCTACCACATCCTCCCCAACAGTAATTTCCTAAATTTCCCTAATATTTATAACTTATTCTTTTGATACAAAATAAAACAGAGGTTTTGATTGAACATAGCAAACAGACAAAATCTCCAAACATGAGATTTCCTATGTCTGGCAGAAGTCCTAAGAAAACTCAGGGGATGGCTGAATCTCGGCCCTAACACCACACATCCCCTTTCCACTCCTCTCAGCTGGTGGGGCAGAAAGTCTTTCTCAGGTGCAAGTGTCTCCTCTCCACTCTTCCTGCACTTGCTTGAAAGGCTGAGATGATCAGAGCAGCCAGGCTGGAGGCAGGATGGCCTGAGGTCACAAACAGATGCTGCCCAGAGGAAAAACATTCGAAAGAAAGGATTCCTTGTTACTTGGCAAGACCACAGGCTCCAGCAGGATTGCTCTGGCTCCCGGAAGATGCACAAAGAGGACCGAGGGCTTTCATCTGGCTCCTCGGCCTTCCTGTGCCGCGACCTGTCTCAGCCAGGCCCACGCCGGCCCACCCTCCTCTTCATCCCTTCCTGGGGGCTCCTCAGCTCGCAGGCCCTTGGGCCGCTTTTGCTTTTTTCTCACCTCCAGCAGCTCCTGGGCAGACCAGCGCCTGTCCTCTTCTGCCTGCAGGCAGCAGCGCAGGAAGACGCTGCAGGACAGCCGAGTGGTGCCTGGGTTCTGCAGATTTGGGGGCCCGTTCCTTTCTATCAGTTCCAAAACCTACAGGAAATGCAAGAGGGCACTGCAGCTGCTCCTTTCGTAGCCACAACAGCTCGGAGCACACGCAGCCCCCTTTAGAAGCTGCACCTTACCCTCAGACGGCCTTGCCTCTGGTATGGAACTTCCCCTTCCACCATTTCCAGCCCCATGATCCCCAGTGACCAGATGTCCACTTTGGGGCCGAGGGCTTTCCTCTCACCACCTCCGGTGCCATGCAGCCGGGAGTGCTCACCCTGGAGCTGCGCTTTGCTGCGCCTCAGGGCTGAGCTGAGCACAGACGCCAAAGTCAGCTGAGGAGAAAAACAAAGCCTGTCAAAGGCAGCTCCCCCCGCCAAACCGGGCAAAAGCATTGCCCACGCCAAGCCTGACAAGGTCAGCTCGCTGCAGCCGGCTGCAAAAGCAGCCGTGCTCTGCTGCCACGGGCCGGAGCCAGCTCAGTAAGGCATTGGCTGCCACCAAAAAGCCCTCACCTTCCACACACTGGCCCAGCAGCACTCGTGGGCCACTGGCAGTCACCCAAAAGCAGCCCCAGAGCACATGCTGGCAACGCTGCACCTGCCAGGGATACCCACCCAATTTGACAGATCCGTCCATGCCGACAGGAACGTTGTCGATTTTGACGTCTCTGTGGATGACTCGGCGGGAATGAAGGAAATGCAATCCTTGTAGGCACTGAGAGAGAAAGGACAGAGACAGGGGGAAAAGTTCAGCACCTGATTACAAGCTAGACAAAAAAGGAAAGGGCTCCACGAGACTGACAGCTCTGTCGTGGAGCCGAGAGGCAGGGTGCAACAGCACGGTCAGAAGAGAGAAAGGGAAAGAGCGTGCTGCTTCAACACTCTTGGAAGAGGTCTGTCTCCTTGGAAGGCATCTGAGATTGCTAAAGCCCTTCCTGCTTTCGGTCAAAATCACGTGAATTTGGGCTAAGAGGTGTCATGGCAAAGATTTTCTTGAGAGCCTTGTGGCAGCAGAGGAGGAAGCAGCACATTAGAGCTGTGTCCAGAATGCAATGCCATCTGGCCTGAAACGCTCTCCTTTGAGGCTGACGACATCTCCTTTGCCCTGAGCTTGAAACTTTGCAAGCCGCAAGCCTGCTTAGAGGGGCAAGGAATGCAGGACAGTCAGACAGGCTGCATGCAAAGGCTGAGAGGAAAAGCTGACAAGACGAAAGAAGTGAAACCAAGCGAGCGAGGGAGCAGGAGCACCAGAAGACAAAGAGTATGCCAGCGTGCAAGAACACAGGCAAGGGAGTGCAGAGACAGCGGCAGGCAGGTCATTTCAGATGCTCTTCCTTCTCTCCATGCTGTGACATCAGCTCCAAAAGAAAGCCGAGAGCAAGAAATCTCTGCTCTTCCCACCCACCAGCTGACAAGGGCTATGCTGGGCAGGTCGGGCAAGCGCAAGCGCCGATCCCTCACCTCCCCGACAGACGGGCGCCGATCTGTCCTTCCTGCAGGTGCACTGCCCTCAGCACATCTGACAGCTTGCCGCCATCCATCAACTCCATGGCCAGCCAGAGCTCCCCATCGACCAGGTAGCTGCAAGAAGAAAAGCAGAGCATGGCGAGAGAGCAGTGGCCACAGCTCAGTCATCCCATGGCCTGAGCCAGCCTTTTGCACCTGCTCTCCAAGCCACGTGATGCCACCAGAGATCATTGCACGCCCCAGTGCCACTTCCCGCCATGCCCTGGCAACCACTAGAGAAATCATCAACAGCTCCCCGCTTGTGCCACCCCACCAAAGGGCTTGCTCTCTTCTGCCTTGCCCTATCTAAAGGAGCATCGACATGACAACAGCCCAACCTGTCTAAGTAGGTGACAATATTGGCGTTGCTGTTGTTCCTCATGGCCAGGATTTCACTGACAGCCCGCTTCCCTCGGATCTCTTTCCCCGAAGGCTCATTTTCTTGATGGCCACCTGAAAGGACATTGAAGACCACTAACTTGAGAAGTCGCCTCCTTGCCCGAGATTCAGGCAGCCCGGGCGCCACTGCTTGTGCAATGACGCAGCGAAGCCGCGCCAAACTGCCCTGCTACTGGACAGCCGAAGCTTAGGAGAAGCAGCACAGCCCGTGCTAAGTGCATTCGCGACTGCGCAGCCAAGACTGTGCTTCAGAGCAACAGCCTCTTCTGCAGACATGGAGCGGCCAGCCAAAGCTCCAGGCTGAGCTCCCGGCAGTGGGGAAAGCGCCCAGAGCTGCAAAATCTGCTGGCGTGTGTCGACGCTTTACCTGTTGTCCCGTGCTGGCATCGAGGGCTTGATAAACGACCCAAATCCCCTAGAAAGAAAAAGGGCAGCAGAGAAAGCCCCTCAGTCTGTGGCAGTGAAAGCAAGGCCAGGCAGGAGACGCCCCGCAGGCTGCCTGGCCTCTCTAGAAAATGCCTGGCTGCAGCTCTCTCTTCAGCCCGTAGCACATCAGCTCACCAGCCTCTGCCAGGCAGGGCGGGCTGTGCAAGGGCAAACTCAGCTCCAACATGAGGACAAAGGGCTGCTGTAAATCCCCATAGGCACACGGCCAGGTAGGTCTGTTGAAACCTAAGGGCAACTCTGCTCCTGTGTGGGTGTGCATGCATGCGCATGTCAAAAAAGTGGAGAAAACTCATATTCCAAATACTGTGGTTGAGAGCCTGACGATTCTTGGGTGCCAAGGTGCTCTTCTAGGCCACAAAGGTGCAGAGGCAGGAGATCTTCCGCTCCTGCACCTTGGCCGCAAGCAAGACACTGCCGGCACCCAGGTGGCTTTGATGATGCCTTTGGACTGCCCTGACTCAGCAGTCCTGAGAGGTGGCAGGAGGGAAAGGCAGAGCTTGACCGTGATTGGAGCTTGCCTGACTTCACTCTTGATATTGCACCAGCCAAAGGCCTGGCCCAGGCTTTTGTATAAGGAGCAGGCGTCACACTTACCCTCGGCCAAGCTCTTCAAATGCCTTGTATCTCTGCCTTGGCTGGCCCACACTCACAATGCACCCTGAAAGACAAAAGCAGTGCAAGGCACTCACTGTCAAACGCAGATGCTACGCCGCACATGATCCCAAGTGCAGCCCCACCGTGGAGAGCTCAAGCAGAAACAACCTTCTCTGCTTTTGTCTTTAGCAGAGAAGGCAGCCCAGGCAGAGCCAAGGCACTCCCAGCTGCCCTCAGAGGCACCAGGAGCAGCCCCAGCGCTCTGTCACTGCCTCAGAGCACAGGCACAGCTTCTGCAGGGAGACCCAAGTGCCTCTGGAGACACGGAAGCTTAGGAGGAGCTTCTGCCGCGGCCAACAGCGAGACACGCAGACAGCACAGCGCTCTGGCAGACAAGAAATACACCAGACGTACTCAGGCTCTTCAGGCTCTGCTCCTCTCTCCTCCGGGGCTGCCGGGCTGGGCTGCGGGGCCAAGCGCTGGCGGCTGGGGCGGCGCCGGCGTCGCGAGGGCGCTGCTGCCGCGGCAGCACGCTGAAGGGCAGAGCGCAGCGGAGCTGGAGAGAAAGGATTGCCCGTCAGAAGGGTGGTTGGCACACGTGCTCCGCAGAGAGCACACGGCAAAGGCAAGGCCTCGGGGAGGTGCTGTCAGCCACCGCCCCGCCCCTTCGGCTGGGGGGCTTTTGGATGTCCCCTACTCAGAGGCAATGGGAAAACCCCAAAGGCTGCTTGGATACAGGAGCTCGTGGATTGACTGTTCTATGCAACATTTTATCAGCTTTTCTGGAAGAGGCCTGCCACAAGGTATTGAGGCATTTGCAAAGATCCAGACGGAGATCAGTGCTCGGCCCCAGAGCATTGTTGCTTTTCTACTTCCTTGTTCCCCTGAGCAGCTAAAATACCATACCCCCCCCCCCCGCAGCTGGCATGAAGGTGTCTAAGAAGACACCCCAGAGCGTGTGCCTTTTTGGATGTGTTGCACTCATTTCCCCTCTGCGTTTCAGGCTTCAAGGAGTGGCCCTTCAGAGCTGCATCCCAGCCCTTCCCAGACCCACCGCCCTTTACGATGCTGAGCTGCCTAGGATTCTCCTCAGCAAGCTCTGCTGGCACCTTGTGCAAGTGCAGCGCAGGCTATGTTGCGCCTGCAGCTCATTAGCCCATGCAGAGGGGCAGGCTCCTTCCAGGGGCCAGTGTCTCCTAAGTATCCTGCAAGGCTGTGGTCTGCGCCTCTGGACCGCTCTGCCCGCTGAGCACAGGCAGCCGGCACAGACACGTGGCACCGAGGGGCTCACTTCTACACCGGCCCTATTTTCATGCTGCCCGATGTCTGCTGCCAAGAGACATTGTCGGGCCCTCTCAGCATCCCAGCAAAGAGATGCTTCCATGTCAAAATTCGGAAGCTATCGGCCAGGGGTGCCTGGCTTGCCTGAAGCAGCGCCAGGTGATGGCAGACACAGAGCGCCCAGCATCTTCAGCCACGAGCGCCAAGGGCTGACTCATCCAAAAGCTGAAGCTTGCCTCTGCACCAAAGGCACTAAAGGCACTGGCAAGCACAGGTGCCACTCACTGGCTCTGCATGTTGTGGCTGTGGAGGGACAGCAGCTGGCGTCTTGATGTCCTTTTTCTCCTCTTTTGCCTCTTCCTTAGCAAGAGAGGGAGCCAGACGAGGTGCTGAGCCTGCTGTTGAGCCCTGCAGACAGAGAGCAGTGAGAGAGACTGGGAACAGCCAATTCTTTAGGAGCTGGTTTCTGTTGAGCTGCATCTAGAGCCTGAAGAGGGGAATCACAGAGTTTGACACAAGTGAGATTCAGATTCATGAAAATCCTACGAAGATGGGTGAATTAGCAGGGGCTCCATCTTGCTGAGCATTTCGGCTGCCGCACTTGGCTTTCATCTCTTGAAAGGCTTTTCATTGGAAAATGAGGAAAGAGCCAGTGCTCTCTTTGCTACTGCTGAGGCCAACAGCCGCTTGCGCTTTCCATCAGCCTCCCAGGCTGGCCCTCCACGCTCTCCTGCAACAGGCCAAGCTCACAGCTTGCCCCACAGTTCTTACACGGCAGCAAGGTCACAAGTTCCTTCGCCACTCACCAAAGCACTGTCTTGTCTCCATGCGCGTCTGAGGTGACCTGCAGCGAGCAAAGGAAAAGGAGCCAGATGCCCTTAGAAACGTGCCTGTCTCGTGGAGTACCACAGAACAATTTAGTCCCAACAGAGAGCATTTCCCCGTTCCCAACAAGCCTCCGGGAGCAAACGTTCTTTCCCACGGCAAGGAAGAGAACAACAAGGACGCTCCCCTAGGCTCTGTCTACATTTGGGCATCTTGTACCAGAAGGGAAATAGGAACATGGTCACGGAATTGCCAGCTGCTTTTTAACGAGTCAGAGTTTTTGTTCTGCCCAAGAGCTCAAGCAACGTTTTCCTCTTCTCTTTGCTGCATTTTATGTTGTTCTTCAGAAATGGCATGCAGTAATCCCCATCAATGTTCTGAAGACCATACCCCAGGAAAGTTTCCCCCACGGGCCCTTTTCCCTGTGGCAGCTCTCTGCTGAAGATCCCTGGGAACCCCTCCTGGGTTCAGCAGCAAACTCTAAGTGCTTTGGAGTTTGTGCTGCATTGCCAAGAGAATTGCCGTCTTGGCCCACCAGAAAGGGTCAAGTCAGACAGCCAGGGCCTCTAAATGGCAGAATGTGCAGCCAAAGATGCTTTCCCTCACTCCCAGAGAGAACCGCAGACATTTTGGAAGTGTTTCTGAGGATCTCTCCTTAGAGTCTGCATTTTGCAGGTGGTCTAGGTTGAAGCAGCAAGCTGAAGGAATGACAGACTCCACTGCCACGCACTGCCCCGTGCAGGGAAGGCAGCCGCTGCAGGTTCCATTGGAAATACGCTCCACCTGCAACCTGGTACAGACACTCGCTTTGGAGCTGACACTGTTGGCAGCAGATTTACCACGGTGGTGGCATCTGAATGGTCATTCTGCTCCCAAATCAACTCAGTAACTACTTGGGCATAAAGAACAGAGTGAAACACAGGCCAGGTGACATGACCCCCAGGATACATTTACTTAGGAGTCAGCTGCGCCAGGTAGTAGCTGGAATAGGCAACAGAAAAAACAGTAAAAAAACGGCACAGACTTGTCTGATCATTTTAGCAGTGCTCTGCAGGTTTGCACATTGAATGCCACCCGAGGGAGGAAGCAAGTCTCCTCTTGGGGTGCAGGCCAACTGCTGAGAGCTCCTTAATAACTAAGATCCTCCTGCAGCCAGCAAGCACAAGAGCTGCTCTGGACAGCGAGGCCCCGAGTGCACCGGAACAATGCTGGGCTGACAGAGCTGTGACGTGGCACCATGTGTTGGGTTGATGCGGCCAGAAATGTGTATTCTATCACCATCTGTTAAAACCAGGTGGGGTAATAATTTCCTTATCTCCATGGCACATACTATCTGCTAATGGGCCATCTTTAAGAGAAGATGGGGCAATCACCTTTATCTTTTCCACAACCCATCCTCACTCCAGGAAGATATCATCTACTCCTTGGCCATCGAGTCCCAGTGTATGACTGATAAAATTATGTCATCCCACTGGGAGATGTTCCAGCCAGGGAGAGGAGCCAAGCCTTTCCTACCCAGATAAAAACAGAGCTGTTGGACAGCAAGTTACCCCTCTTTCCACTGGATTCCAGAGGAAAAGCCGGATCTTTCTACATCATTCCTGGACTTTCAGAGGAAAACAGCACCCTTCTACAGGAGCACTGCTTCAGCTGAACCACACGTGCCACTGCAGGAGGACTGTAGTGACTATTTAATCAGACTGCTACCAACACCCTGATTGACGGGGTGTCAGTTTGTATTCTGATTCTGTCAGGGTTGGGATTGTTCTTTGTAATACTGTATTTCTATTTTAATTTTCCCAGTAAAGAATTGTTATTCCTAATTCCCATATCTTTGCCTAAGAGCCCCTTAATTTCAAATTTATAATAATTTGGAAGGAGAGGATTTACATTCTCCATTTCAAAGAGAAGCTTCTGCCTTTATTGGCAGATAACTGTCCTTCAAACCAGGACACACTGCTGCCTTAACTTCACAAGAGCAGCTGCTCTGGCTTTATTGCCTTGCTTGTGCCCAGCAACCCAATCTCCTGCACAGCTGATGCAAAGGAAAAGCCTGGCGATTTCTCCTCGGCATAAAGCACCACCAAAAATCCTCACGGTCCCAGCCGGTCTTTTGGTCCCCAAGGCTTTGACTAAAAGCAAGTGTGCTTCTACCTTCTGGCATCTCAGTTGTTTCTCAAAAGCCAAGATTCTTCAATGACTTTCAGGGGACAAAAGAAGCAAGGGAAATAAATTTCCAGGGCTATTGCAGTGTGCAGTTGCTTCTTTAGCAGATGAGTGCATGTTCACCTTTGCTTTGACACAGTTTGGAGCCTCCTGACCTCCCTTTGGCTCAGGGAGATGCTGGCTTCTCTCCTGAGGCAGAGCTCTTCTTCTGCTTCCTGCTGTTCCTCTGGCAACTTCAAGTCTCAGAAGATGCAGAAGAGCCGTGCGCTGATTCTTGGGCTGCCACAGTTTTGTTGTGTTGCAGCTCTGGCTGCAGCCTGCGGGCCACAGCTCTGCAGTGCCCTGCAGATGTCGAGCCCAAAGAAGGCCCCTTTGCAGCAGTCCAGAGCTGCACTCTCACAGCTGTTGGCCCAGGCTCCATGCTCCCTGGAAGATTCCCTGCCGCCATTTGCATAGCCAAATGCCGCTAGAAACGACACGTACTCACTCTCTTCTCTTGCAGAATGCCAAATTAAAGACGGGAGCCAGCTTGAGAGAGAAGGAAAATACTGGATGCCAGGAGGCAACAAGTGCATGCAACTCCTCCGGAAATCAACTCTGCTCACCCATGGAACAATGATCCCAGGCTTAGCTCGCTTTCCTGGTGACTCAGCCCACACAGATCCTCATCTGTTGGGCGTGAGCTGAGGGTCTGTAGTGCTGCAGGGTCCCCAGGCAGGTGCGAAGGAGAGCCACTTGATTGTAGAAAGTTCCACACTTTTCAGCTGTAAAAACATCATTTGACCAATCCCCATGAACCACGACATGAACACGTGATGCTTTTTCTACCTCTACAATGGTTTTTCTGCCTCTACAGTGGCTTTTCTACCTGCAATTCAGCTGAGTCACTTTCCCCCAGTCCTTTCCTCCTCAGCAGCACGCCTGAGGCATGACTTTACTAGGTCTTCCCTTTGGCAGCTTTGACCTGTGTGCAAGAGGTGGACAAGACAGTGTCTTTGAGGGGCCTTAGGCTGGGCTCTTCACACTCCAGATGCTGAGGATGGGATTTGAAAATCAATGCAATTGCAAAGGCCCAACCCTTCCCTGTTTGATAAAAGACTCCTCATGGCACTGAGTGCTGTGATTGAGTTGATGAGAAGGTTGTAGGTTATAGGTTGGAATTGATAAGTTCAATGCTGTTTTCCAATCTCCTTCATTCTCTGGGATTCTTTGTAGGTGTGAAATTTTAGTGCTGAAAATCTGCAGTAGTTACCCAGGAGAGTTCCCTCCATTTGAAAGTGTCTGGCTTTCCCCATTTGCAAGCCAGCTCACATCAAGCAGGGAATTGCAGGGCTTGGAGAAAGAAGATGACACCTCAGAAAGGAAAGCCCAGCACAGGCCTTGGATCCCCTGGAGCAGAGCACCTTGGTGGCCCAAAGGTTGAACAGAGTGAAGCGTGAGGAAAACGTGCCCTTTCAGCCCTCCTTTACTCCTCCACAGCCAGTGACCACCAGGGAAGGGGGACAAGCGGGGCCTGGTCCCTCCTCCTGCCTTGCTGTGAGGGAGGGCTGGGGGATGCCAGGGTAAGAGGGACAACATCTCTAGAGGGCCGCTGGTGTAGAGCAGCTGTCAGGGGGCCTGTGGGGCAAGGAGGGGACCCTCTGTGAGGGGGAAGAGCCTTGGGCCACTCGGAAGCAGTGCAAAGCCACAAACAAGAGAAGCCGTCCACAGCACACGGCTTCCAAGGCACGGACTGGGTTCAGGCCCAGCGTGGCAAGGAAGGGAACCTGCTGGGGCTCTGGAGGCTTCTGAGATTTTATTGCCAGTCCTGCTGAAACTAAGGGCTGCAACAGAGCATCTTCTGGCTACTTCATCCTCTTCATCTTCATCATTCTGTCCTCCGGTTGGTTTATTCACGCTGGCAGCTCGCAGCACATGCATGGTCCAGTCCTGCAGAGTCCCACCTTGTTCTTTGATAGCTTCATTCTTATTTGTCTTTAAAGAATAATTTTGAGCTACCCTACATCAACAAAACTCTACTCTTATCTAAACAATGGTCCATTAAGGAAGCTATCTAGAGTCTGTAGTCCTATCTAAAGCTAAGAAAATCTCCAAACATGAAATTTCCTATGTCTGGCTGAGCTCCTAAGAAAACTCAGGGGATTGCTGAATCTCGGCCTAAACACCACATGTCTCCTTTCTACTCCTCTCAGCTGGCAGGGCACAAAGTTTCTCAGGTGCAAACATCTCCTCTCCTCTCTCCATCTCCCTCGCCATTCCCAGTGCCGTGTCCTGCCCCATTGGCCAGAGATGACATCGTCACTCCTACATTCATGAGTGAGCTCCCACCATCGATGTCTCCGGCTGCTGTGTCATCTCCCATTGGGCAGGCGCTGCCCTCATCACTTCCACCCAGTGATGACAGCGATGATGAAAAGCAGCCCCCTCTTCAAGGGTGTGGTTTTGCTTCAGAGAGCCAACGTTGTACTGACCCCAGAGTCACCTGTGGACGCTTCCTCCATGTTCGGTGACAATGAGACCTAAGAACCACTGCAGTTTTTGGGAGGCAGTCAAATTATGGACGTTGCAACAAGGTGATTGGGATTTGTTGGAACACGTGGGGATGCCAGGGGAGGTGTTCTTCATGGAGGGGGTGGAAGAGAGTGTCCAAGTGGATACTGCTGAGCTCGACCCAGCCCCTGAGGGGAACCTGATGCAGGACTGTAGTGTGGATCCCCAAGTGACCAGGAGGGCTCAAGCCTTTCCCGTGTTTAAGGCTGCTCCCAACACAGGACAAGGGGATGATGTAATTGCCCGGCATGTAGTCCAGGATTTGCAGGATAAGATTTCATTATATGGACTTGGCTCTAGTCAAGTTATGCAAATTATTGCAATATTCAGTATGGATCTTCTGGCACCTTATGATGTCAGACATATAGCCCAAGTGCTGTTTCAGCCTATTCAATTTAAAGCCTTTGAAGATAATTAGAGACAGATGGCTGATAGGGCAGCCGCAGAAAATATGCAGTGCCCAAATACAGATCCCAGGTTTGCAGTGGGGACCGATGCTCTAATGGGGCAGCGTTGTTTTTCCAGTCCTGATCTTCAGGATACCTGGGATCCTCTAGTCCTCAAATAGTGCCAAAAAATGGGGTTTGGAGGAATTCTAAAACAATAGAGGCGACAGCTTCTAAACCAAAATACATGAAAAAGCTTCAGAGTCCTAAAAATCCATTTTTACAATTTGTTGAAAAAGTGGCAGCAGCTTTGGAAAAACAAGTTGAGGATGATGATCTAACACAGTTGTTATGCAAACAGCTGGCCAGGGACAATGCTAATGTCGATTGTAGGAAAATTATACAGGCTCTGCCAGGAGATCCTTTGTTAACTGACATGGTCCAGGCAAGTGTTACTATAGATCATGAGATCTCTACTTCAGCAGCTGCCATGTGGCACCATCATTTGGCTTTAGGGAGTGGACAGCAGAAACAGGGGAAAATAAGGGCAAAAATAAGCAGAAACCACAGCAGCAAAAGGCCAACGTGCCTACTTTTCTATGTGCTAAGTGCAAAAAACCAGGTCACTATGCAAATCAGTGTAAGGCAAGGAAGCCTGCTGCTGGCCAGGGAAATGGACAGATGAGCGCCAAGGGGTACAGCACACAGATGCAAGCAGTACCTCAGAACCCAGTACTGGCACAGGTTTCCTCAGCCAACATGCAGCCAGTACCCAAGATTCAGCCAGGGTGGATGTACACACCGCAACAACAGTAGTCCTAAACTCTATCGGTGTGCATAAAGTTCCTCTGGATGCTTTTGGACCTTTAGGCCAGAAGCTGAGTGCACTGCTTGTGGGATGGTCTAGTGCCACTCTCCAGGGAATCTTTGTTCACCAGATGCTAATTTACAGGTCAGATCTCTGCTTTAGTTTCTACTCCTTGTCCCCCTGTCACTATCCCAGCAGGAACTCGTATTGCTCAGCTTGTGCTTTTCTATTCATCTGTTCTCAGGGCTGATCAATGAGATCATAAAGACGGTGGGTTCAGATCTACAGGACTGCCACAGGTCTTTTGGACTATGAATATCTCCAATCCGCGCCCACAGATTATGTGCACTTTGATGGTACCCAGCGCCAACCTACCTCAAATTCAACTCAGAGGTTTGATTGATACCGGGGTGGATGTAAAAGTGGTCTCCCTTTCTGCCTGGCCTCTCACATGGCCAATGGCCCCGCTTGGCCAGGCCATCAAAGGATAGGGGGGTACAGCTACAGCACAGACCTTTGCAAGTCAAAGGCCTGTGTTGATCAAAAATTTTTGAAGGGCAGACAGCTACAGTCCGACCCTACATTACCGCTGCTCCGATCAGCCTTCGGCGGTGGGATGTTTTGGCGGCCTGGGGAGTGCACATTGAAACAAATTTCTAATTGAGATCATTGAGGTGAAGGGAGGGAGTTATTCTATGATGCCTTTATGGTGGCTGACTAATATCCCTATTTGGCAAAATCTGTGGCCCCTACCAAAAACAAAATTAATCGCTCTTCGTTAATTGGCTCAGGAACAATTTTGGCAAAGACACATTAAACCTTCTAATAATCCCCGGAATACCCCCTTTTTTTTATTCAGAAAAAATCAGGAGAATGGAGATTGTTACAGGATCTCAGGAAAATGAATGCCGTGATGGAGAACTTGGGGGCATTGCAGCCTGCTATGCTTTGCCCACCATGCTCCCCACTGGATGGGACATTTTGGTCATTGATTTGAAGGACTGTTTTTTTCACAATCCCATTGTGTCCTGATGATAGGCCAAAATTTGCTTTTACGGTGCCTACAATTAACAATTCTGAGCCAGGACAGACATCAATGGAAAGTTTTGCCACAGGGCTGTAGTAATAGCCCAACTATTTGTCAATGGTATGTGGCTCAGACCTTGTCTGGAGTCTGTGAGCAGTTTCCTGACATGTACTGTTATCATTACATAGATGACATCTTGGTAGCAGCTCCTCCTCAGGATGAGCTGTTGAAGATAGAACCTCAGTTGCTCAGTGCTTTACCCTGTTAGGGACTGCAAGTGGCTCCAGAAAAGGTCCAGCGGCAACCTCCTTGGAGATATTTGAGGGTCAAGATCTTAGATCAGATGATTCAGCATCAGCAGATGCAATTTACAGATTCTATTAAGACCTTGAATGATGCTCAGAAATTGCTGGGTGTTATTGGTTGGCTGCATCCTTATTTATGATTGACCACAGAGCAGTTGTCCCTGCTTTTTGACATCCTGAAAGGGGACTCTCGTCTGGATTCACCTTGGACGCTGACCCCTGCGGTGCAGCAAGCACTGAAGGAGGTGCAGCAAACTCTTTCTACTAGTCAGGTACACTGAGTAGATAGTTTCATTCATATCACTGTGTTTATCACCAATCCAGATTTACATTCTACAGGTATCATTGGCCAATGGAATGACAAGTGGTCTGATCCCTTGCACATTCTGGAATGGGTCTTTTTGCCGCATCAGTTGAAGAAGATGGCGACTATGGTGTTTGAATTGTTTGCTTGACTTGATAATCAAATATTGTCAATGAGGCTTGCAATTGATGGCAGTGGACCCCACAAAAAATCATACTACCTGTGGAGCAGGAGTTCTTTGAAGGGAGCTTTGTTAACAGTGTTCCCTTGCAAAGCGCTCTTCAAGATTTTACAGGGCAGATCGTCTATCATCTGCCCAGCCATAAGCTATTGCAAATGGCAAAGACTGTTAAGCTGTCTTTTAGACCTAAAAGTAGTCAGATGCCAGTGTAATCATATGGCTTTTTCCATCAGAATGCACATACTCTGCAAAAGCAGTTTCATTTAACAGCCACTGAGGCTTGTGACATTGTCGCTTTGTGTGGTGACTGTCATGGGCTTGCTGCTCCTTTGCCAGCGGGGGTGAACCCTAGGAGTTCAAAAGCCTTGCAGCTTTGGCAAAAAGATGTCACTCACATTGCTGAATTTGGCAGATTTGTATGTGCATGTGTCTATTGACACCTTTTCTTCTGCCATGTGGGCATCTGTTCATTCTGGGGAGAAAGGTTGTGATGTGATTGCCCATTGGAGAATGGCCTTTGCGATCTTGGGCATACCTTCTGCTGTAAAGACTAACAATGGCCCTGCTTACATCTCCCAAAAGACGAGGCAGTTTTTGCAGATGTGGGGAGTCTCATATAAATTTGGCACTCCACATTCTCTAACAAGTCAGGCCATTGTTGAATGCACTCATGGTACTCTGAAGCGTGTCCTTGACAAACAGAAAAGGGGAATGCCTGGAGAAACACTACACAGCCAATTGGAAAAAACTTTGTACACTACCTTACTTTGCCAAAAGATTCAAATAATGTGTTATTGTGAATCACTTCACCTCATTACACGCTGCAGATGAGACACACCTGCCTCGAGCAAAGGTCTTTATACGGGACTGACCACAAACAAGTGGGAGAGCCTGCATGAACTTATCATTTGGGGTTGTGGGTATGCTTGCATCTCAACAGATACCGGGGTACTCTGGCTACCTGCAAGATGTGTCCACCCTTACCTGCAACATCAGAGACAGAATATGGCCAATGCACAGCTTTCGAATGCTGACCGACATGCCGATCACCAGCCAGATGGTTCGTCTACAAGCAGAGGATGAACATTCGTCTGTTCATGTTCAAAACTGTTTCTAAATCACTGAGACATTTTTAGACAGGTTTTACTATTATATTAAAAATAAGTGGTTTTGGCTTTGTGGGAAAAAAGCAGATCTGAGCGCTTCAGGTGTCCTCAGGTCTCTTGAGTTGTGTTTGCTCTCCCTTGCGAAGGGCCCTGCAGGGGATCACAAGCAGTTTTTTTTCCTTCTTTAAAGTAAAATGGTGAACTTGTGGACACTGCTGAAGGCTTGAGGAGAAACCTAATCTATTTTTTTCCTAGACTGTTGACTTTTCTTACCTAAAGCTTGGATCTTTCCCAGGCTGGGAATCTTTCTCAGAGACAAAACAAGGGAAGAAAGAAAGAAAACACAGATAGACACCTGGTGTTGGCCACCATGCCATGTGAGTGTCTCATGATATTTTGCAGAAAGCATGTTTTCAAAGAGGGGTTGCCTTCTTTGACCAATGAGTCTTTTCTACTTTGTTTTTCCTGATGTATCCTATATATATGCAGTGGCTTTTCAATAAATCTCTCTTCCTTGCTATCTGGAAGGGGTTTTGTCCCTGTGTTCTTCACCACTTCCTAGCCTTACAGCGACAGGCACGTATCAAAATTAAGGAGCCTGTAAGTCGTGTATGCTTGGCTGGGGGTCAGCCAGTGAGTTGCATTGAGACATCTTTGCCCGTGGGCATAGATCCTGTGTAAGTAAGGTCTGAGTTTGCAAGGAGCTGGTGACTCAGCTGGGGAACCAGTGGAGAGATACCAGCCAGGGAGGCGGGTGGGAGAGATTCACTGACCGATAGAGAGGCCACCAGCACCCCTGGGGGTGGGTGGAGTGAATCTCTATGTTGTTACTGCTATTTTGCCAAGGTCTGGATGTGCTGTGTTTTCGTGCTATGTTTGACTCACGTGAGTGAAAAATATTTAAAATATTTCACCTGTTTTCCTGAGCAACTGGAGTGGCTGGAGTGAGTGCGGTGTGCAGTGATTGCTGATCAGCTGGGATGTGAGGGATGTTGCGTGTGTGTGTGTGTGTGTGTGTGTGTGTGTGTATTTTGCCTAGATGAATAAAAGGACTCCTTCTCCTTGAGTGGTTTGGGCTCGACTCCTGGGAATCTGTGAACTTAGGGTGCTGCATTACAGAAGAGGCTACCCTCACATTCGCTGTGTTAGAAAAACCTCCAGAAATAACTAGGACTGAGTGTGCCCAATCAATTTGGATCCCGGGACATCCCTAGATAAGGGCAGAAAAGTGGTTTAAGAAAAGAAAAGGGAAAATACCGAGTCTCAATATGGCAATGAAAAACAGTAAAGAGATATCTAAGGCTAGTCCACTAGGGTGTGTTTTAGCCCATTGGGGAGAAAAAGCAGGTGTAAGAAGTACAGAGGACAAGACAACGCTTTTGAAGTACAGTAGCCAGGGGTGGCAGCTATATAAATTAGATGATGGAGTAAGGTGGCCACCTACTGGAACTTTGGATTATGACACATTGATACAGGTAATTTTGTTTCTGAGAAGTGGGACGAGGTTTCCTATGCAGGTATGTTCTTTACCCTTAGGGATCACCTTGAATGGCAAAGAAACTGTGGGATTAGACCGCCCTCTGATCCTCTGGTATTAGCCCTTGAGAAAGATTGTAAGGTGGCTAATAATGGTAAACTAAAGGGGTGCTGCTCTGCCTGCAGCATCAGCCAGAGATGCACAAAATCTGATGAAGTCTATTGAACAGCCACACAAGAACAAAATCTAATAGATGTATTTAAACGCACCCCTAGGAGACAGGAGGAGGATGGGACCTTGGAAGGATGACCCCCCCTAAAACACCCCCTAGTAGCCCAATCTCATCCAGAACTAGAAAACAAACAGTGCAAGCACCTCTGCAGCAGGCAGTAGGGCCAGAAGGGGAAAGAATGCTGGTTAAGGTACCCTTCAAAACTATCAATTTGGTGGCATGGGAAAAGGTTGCTAAGAATTATCACAGTGATCCAGTAAACACTGCCAAACATATATGATACATGATAAAACAGCATAACCCTGACTGGAGTGATATGCAGTTACTGCCGGAGAAACAGCTAGTTTTGAAAAAGGCTGGAGATTTGGCATTGGAGTTCTATAGCGCCCAACAAGAAGATATAAAAGAGTACTTTCCACTCCAAGATCCAAAATGGGACCCAGATAGAACAGCAGAAATGAAGAAGCTGGAAAGCTACCAGGAGTGGACAGTAGGAGGAATGGAGAGAGCTATTCCTAAAGCAATAAACTGGTCAGTTTTATATGCAATCAAACAGGGTCCTTCTGAGTCTCCATCTGAATTCCTGGATCACTTAAGGGATGTGATGTGTCACCATATATCATTGGACTCTGGGTCTGAGGTAGGAATACAACAGCTGGTGAATTTGTTTTTAGGGCAGTCTACAGGAGACATCAGACATAAACTTCAAAAGCTCCAGGGACTGGATTGAAAGAATTTAGAAGCTGTCTTAGATGAGGCATGGAGAATTTTTAGTAACCCGGAAGAGGGATATAAGCAAGGAGTGAGGAAACTAGTATCAGTTGTAAAAGAGGAGAAAGGGAGGGGCGGACAAGGAACACACAGGCAGGAACTGCCCCGGCTGGGCAGAAACCAGTGTGCAACTTGCAGAAAATTTGGTCACTGGAAAAATCAGTGTCCAGAATGAAGGCACCAGGGAAAGGGGAACCAAGGAAAGAAGGGGGTGGTGGTTACACATGTGAAAGAAGACTGAAGAAGACTGGTGAATCTTCCCCCAGCAGATCCACTGGTTGTAAAAATGAAGCTGGGGGAAGAAGAGAAAGGAGTAGAATTTTTGGTTGACATGCAGGCAACATATTCAGTTTTAAATGAAGCTTTAATGCCTGTGGAGGATAAGTATGTAGTGGCAAAAGGGGCAGCTGGCCAAACTGAAAAGCATATTTCTCTAAGCCTTTAAAGTATAAATCTGGAAAGCAATGGGGCATTTGTAAGTTTCTGTATATGCCCAACTTCCCAGATCCACGCCTGGGGAGGAATTTATTGGCACAATTGCAAGCAACCATTACATTTAAAGAAAATGGGGTGATTACTCTAGAGGTAAATAATCAAAAATATATAGAAGTGTTAAGTTTAATCCTAACAATGATTGAAACTGAAGGGGAAATAAGTGAAGAAATAATGAGCAAAGTATTTCCTGGAGTATGGGCTTCCGATATATCAGGGAGGGCAAAAATTGCACCTTCTATATTAATCAAACTAAAGGAAGGAAAACAGCCAGTCAGAGTTAAACAATACCCCTTGAAAAAAAAAAAAAGAGAAGGAATTGGCCTGATAATTGAGAACTTTCTGTTAAAAATTGTTAAAAAGGATTGTTAAAGAATGTCAGTCTGATTTTAACATTCGCATTCTACGTGTTCGAAAACCTGATGGCTCATATTGAGTAGTACAAGATCTACAAGTTATCAATAAGATAACTGAGCATCTGTACCCTGTAGTGGCCAACCCATATACTCTATTAACATGTCTGACACCCAAGCTAATCTAGTTTACTGTTTTAGATTTGAAAGATGCCTTCTTTTGCCTCCCTCTTAATGAAGCCAGCCAGAAAATTTTTGCCTTTGAGCAGGTGCAAAACACAGCTCACTTGGACCTGGTTGCCTCAAGGTTCTAAGAACTCACCCACCTAGTTTGGAGAACAACTTGCAAAGGTCCTGGAGTCTTGGAAGCCCCACCAGAAGAAGGAAGACTGTTGCAGTACGTAGATGACCTCCTAATAGCCACCCAGACAGAAGAAGCATGTGTGGCCTGGACACTAAGTCTCCTAAAATTTCTGGAGCTCCAGGGGTACAGGATATCAAAGAAGGCTCAGGTAGTGAAACAGAAAGTGATCTACCTGGGATACAAGATCACTACTGGACAACAGATCTTGGGGCAAAATCGTTAAGAAGTGATAATGCCAAACTCCAAAACCTGAGACAATCAAAGAACTGCAAACCCTTTTAGGAACGACAGGATGGTGCAGATTGTGGATCTATAAATATGGACTACTTGTAAAACCACTGTATGCTTTCATTGCAACTGGGAACAGGGACCTTCAGTGGACAAAAGAGGCCACACGAGCCTTCAACCAACTTAAGAAGGCCCTTATGTTGGCCCCAGCTCTGGGACCGCCAGATATAAGTAAACCATTCTTCCTATTTTCCCATGAAAAACAGGGGATTGCCTTGGTGATACTAGCCCAAGATCTGGGCATATATTGAAGGGCAGTTGCTTAGTTTTCTAAGCAGTTAGACATGATGGTCCAGGGCTGGCCAGAATGCCTCTGAGCTGTAGCAGTAGTTGTGCTAAATGTCCCAGAAGCACACAAATTCGCCTTGGGCCAGAAAATGACTATGCAAGTGTCTCACACAGCGTCCGCAGTTCTGGAAGTGAAAGGCAGCCATTGGCTTTCCCCACAGAGGTTCCTGAAATACCAAGCCATTGTAGCAGTACAAGATGATGTAGAAATATTGGTAACTAACATTGTCAACCCAGCTGCTTTCCTCAGTGGAAACCAAGGGGAATCAGTACACCATGACTGCCTGGAAACCATTGAAGCCACCTACTGCAGCTGTCCAGACCTGAAGGACACTCCCCTTGATGATGCAGAAACCTGGTTTACTGATGGTGCAGTTATGTCATCAGTGGAAAGCAACATGCCAAGTATGCAGTTACCACCTGCAAAGAGGCAATAGAATTGGGACCTTTACCAGTAGGCACCTCTGCATAAAAGGCAGAGATAATTGCTCTAACCTGTGCCTTGGAAATGGCAAAAGGAAAGAAAATTAACATTCATACAGACTCAAGATATGCATTTGGGGTTGTACATGCACATGGAGCCATTTGGAAGGAAAGAGGATGTCCTAGGTTAATGTTTTGACTGACTCCTCACCCTGCCCCCCTTGGCCATGAAGCTGTCTGCTCCCGGGGGAGGGGCCGCCTAAGCTCTGCTCTGCGGAATAGCCTTGGTTTGCTGCGGGCTTGGCTTGGGGAAAGGTGGGGGGCTCGCGGGGCTGCGCGCTTGGCTCTGGCTGCTGCTGCAGGTGGCTATCACTGCTGTGGTGGTGGCTCGTGGCCTGGTTTGTTAGTTAGCTGGTTTTTTGCTTGATTTTTTTTAACTTTATATTGCTTGAAATTTTTGGTTTAGCTCGCTGCTGTTTAAGGCTTGCTGGCTATTCCAGCTGTTTTTTTTCTTTCTCTCTCTCCCCCTCTCCCTTCTCCCCCTCACCCCCGAGAATTCAGCACCAGCTCCGGAGGAACCCTGTGGCCTGCCTCTGGACACCGGCCAAAGAAGCGTTTCGCCCTTCTAGTGAAAATCAAAGCGTCCAAGTTTCTCTCTCTCTCGGTGAAAACTTTTTTTGTCATCTGGGTCTGTGCTGGGAAGTGTTTCTCTTGTGTGTGTTAATAAATAGGTTTTTTCCACTTTTCCCCCTGAGTAAATTTTTTTTTTCTTAAGTCCAGTGGAATAAAAAATTGGGGGTTTATTTCCTGGAAACCTCTTCTGGGGTTTTTTCCCTAAGTTTGTCCAAACTTGGACATTCCTTATTTGGTGGCCCGTACAGGGAAAGAGAAAGTGGAAAAAACTTTAATAACATCTTGTTTTTAATTGGCCTGTATTAATATCAGTATGTTTTTTGAAGCCATGATGTCTTTTGGATTAGAAGCCTGCCTGTATGTTTGCTCTTTAAAGTTTTTTAAAATCTTAATACCCCTGTAGTCTTTGGGCCTGTTCTCTTACTCAGAGATAGCCCCAGTGTTGTCTCTAGCACGTAGTTTTTTCATAAAAAGGGTATTAACCAAAATACTCATTAGGCTAGGCTTGGTTGTTATGATCTGCCAAAAGTTTATGAAGGTGTTAGAATCCACTTCAGGGTTGTACAAGTCGTGGTTTGTGTTGTGCACTCAATTCATTAAAGAAGAAGCAAGCAAAAAAGATTTTTTGCCTTTATTTTCCTTCTTCTCCCCTGAATTATTTACATCTCTGTTAGAAAATGTTCAGCTCTCCCTAAGTGTAGAAGAAACCATCTTTCTGGTATTTAATTTAGTAAGTTTTTTCTGTACTGTCTGCCGTTTATACAAAATGAAAGCTAAAATTTCTAGGAATGCAGGTATTACAACCCCTGATTTGGTAGCAAAGCAGAGTGTAAAAAATTCTGAGTGGTGTGGCAAATGGAAAGAACTGGGCCAAATTCTAAAAGAGTTTTCTAAACCTATAATCTGGGATTTTTCATCTGAACAAATTCAAGACCCAGTCAAAACTGCAAAGTACTTTAAAAAAAAGTGTCAGGACAATTCTAAGAAAAAGAAAATCACTGCAGTGAGCTGGGCTCTGGCGTACGCTTATCGAACCCTGTTAAATAGTGTAGAACAACAAACAAAAGAGAGGGAACAGGGAAATAACCTAGCTACTATTCCAGTTACTCAAACTGCAGTTAACACCTCAGGCTCCAGGACAGGGGCAAAATTAGACAGCAAGCTTCAACCTATGGCTGTGGCTACCAGTACCAAAAGTAGAAAGTGCACAAAAAAAACAGATCGGCCGGTGATGGATAATGATGATGAGGATGCAAAAGAAGGACCTTCAACTCCCCCTGATATAAAATCCAGAGTTAAAGTGACTGATGTGAAATCAAAAACTAATAATGAGTCCTTTTCCCTGAAAAATCTTCGTGGTCTAAGAAAAAATTATACAAGGCGACCTGATGAATCCATCATTAGTTGGCTGGTCCGGCTTTGGGATGCGGCAGGTGAGGCAACCATCCTAGATGGCACGGAAGCAAGACATTTGAAATCCCTGTCTCATGATCCAGTCATCAATCAAGGTATAATAAGGAAAGCTAATCCTCAGAGCCTCTGGTCACATGTATTGGACAGTGTGGCACAAAGATATCTCTGCACTGATGACCTGTACATGCAGCAGACCAAATGAAAAACCATCGAGCAGGGAATCCAACGTTTGAAAAAAATGGCGGTGGCAAAAATTATTTTCTGAGATAACGTAACAACTAAAAATCCAGATCTGGTACCGTGCACACCGATTATGTAAAGGAAGCTTGTGAGGCTTGAACCATCTGAATATGCCTCAGCTCTTGCAATCATGAAACAAAAAAACATAGACAAAACAGTGCTTAATATGGCAAAGAAGCTTCGAGCGTACGCTGATGCTGTGCATGGCCCAACGCATGCCAGAATTGCAGCCGTGAAAACACGTTTACAGAACTTAGAAAATAAGTTAAAAAAAAACATAAAAAGCTGAGAGACGAAATCAAAGAGGATCTCCTCCAAATCTCAGCTGTGCAAATCAGGCGTCCTGGCAGTCAAAGCAGACGCTCCTCTGCTGAGGAGAGAAGGTACACCCCACGTGCGGAGTTGTAGTTTTTCTTGCATGGCTGCGAAGAAAACATGAAGAAGTGGGATGGAAAGCCCACAGCTGTTCTAGCACGACAAGTGCGTGATTTAAAGGAAGACAAAGCTCAACAAGAAGGTTCCACCAGAAAGAGAGCAGCTCCAGTCGCCCAGAACCACAGTGCCACATATGAGGAGGATGATAACGACATGTCCGATTCACTTAAAAGAACTTCTAAGACCTATGCCCCCGTCAAAAAAAAAACAAACAGGCTTAGAAAAGCCCTGCCTCTAGCCAGGGTGAGGCCAAAGAAAACCGAGTGTTTTGGACCGTGTGGATTTGGTGGCCTGGCACATCGAAACCACAGAAGTATAAAGCTTTAGTAGACACTGGAGCACAGTGTACTATATTTCCATCAAAATGTGTCGGAGAAGAGACCGTTTCTATTGCTGGTGTAACAGGTGGATCACAAGACTTTACCATAGTGAAAGTGGAAATGAGTCTAACCGGAAGAGAGTGGAAGAGATACCCAATTGCAACTGGCCCAGAGGCCCCGTGTATTTTGGGAATAAATTTCCTTCGAAGCGGGTATTTTAAGAACCCAAAAAGCTTCAAGTAGGCATTTGGGATAGCGGCTGTGATAGCGGAAAGAATCCGGCAATTGAACACCCTGCCCAAACTATGTGAGAATCCAATTGCCGTGGGACTCCTGAGGGTAGAGAAGCAAAGGGTACCAATTGCCACTTCGATAGTACATCGTCGGCAATATAGGACAACTCGAAATGCTGTGATCCCGATCCATAAAATAATCCGGGAGCTGGAGCGCCAAGGGGTGGTGAGCAAAACCCACTCACCCTTCAACAGCCCCATCTGGCCTGTGCGCAAGTCTGACGGAAAATAAAAATTGACAGTAGACTACCGCGCATTGAATGTAGTCACCCCACCGTTAAGCGCTGCCGTGCCAGACATGCTGAAGCTCCAATACAAGCTGGAGTCCAAGGCAGCAAGGTGGTATGCCACCATTAACATTGCCAATGCGTTTTTCTCCATTCCTTTGGCAGCAGAATGCAGGCCGCAGTTTGCTTTCTCCTGGAGGGACGTGCAGTACACCTAAAACCGACTGCCCCAGGGGTGAAAGCACAGCCCCACCATCTGCCATGGGCTGATCCAGGCTGCACTAAAAAAAAGTGAGGCTCCAGAACATTTGCAGTACATTGATGACATAATTGTGTGGAAAAACACAGCAAAAAAAGTGTTTGGTAACTTATCCAAATTCTCCTGAAAGCCAGTTTTGCCATCAAAAAGAATAAAGTTAAGGGACCTGCTCGTGAGATCCAGTTCCTAGAAGTGAAGTGGCAAAATAAAAGACGTCAAATTCCTACTGATGTTATTAATAAAATCACAGCTATGTCTCCACCTACTAACAAAAAAAACCCACAAGCTTTCTTAAGTGCTATAGGCTTTTAGAAAATGCACATCCCCGAGTACAGTCAAATTGTAAGCCCTCTTTACCAGGTTACTTGGAAAAAAAATAATTTTCATTAGAGCCCAGAACAACAACAAGCCTTCATCCAGATTAAACAAGAAATCACCCATGCAGTAGCTCTTGGCCCCGTCAAGACGGGGCCAGATGTAAAAAATGTGCTCTACTCTGCAGCTGAAAACCACAGTCTGTCTTAGAGTCTGTGGCAGAAGGTGCCAGGTAAGACCCGAGGCCGACCCCTGAAATTCTGGAGCAGAAGTTACAGGAAGTCTGAAGGCAATTATATCCCGACAAAAAAGGAAATCTTAGCTGCTTATGAAGAAGTCCAAGCTGCTTCAAAAGTAATTGGCACAGAAGCACAACTCTTTCTAGCACCCCGGTTGCCAGTGCTGGGGTAAATGTTCAGTGAAAAAGTTCCTTCCACCCACCATGCCACCAGTGCCACATAAAGCAAGTGAATAGCCCTCATTACGCAGCACGCCTGGATCAAAAAATTAAATCGCCCAGAAATCTTAAAAATAATTACCAACTGGCCAGAAGAAAAAAGTTTTGGTGTAACAAACGAAAAACAAAAACCGGTAACCCGGGCTAAAAAAGCACCACCTTACAACCAGCTACCGGCAGAGGAAATTCGCTATGCCCTGTTCACCGACGGTTCCTGTCGCATTGTAGGAACAAATCGAAAATAAAAAGCAGCTGTATAGAGCCCTACACGACGGGTTGCAGAAGCTACTGAAGAAGAAGAAGGGTCTAGTCAATTCACTAAACTCAAAGCTGTCCAACTGGCTTTGAATATTGCCGAAAGAGAGAGGTGGCCAAAGCTCTATCTTTACACTAATTCCTAAATGGTAGCCAGCGCTTTGTGAGAATGGCTGCAAAAATAAAAAAAGACGAACTAGCAGCGCAGAGAAAGACCAATCTGGGCTGCTGAAGAGTAAAAAAACATAGCTACTCGGTTAGACAAGCTACCTGTAAAGGTTCGCCATGTGGACGCCCATGTCCCCAGAAGTAGAGCTAATAAAAAACAGCGAAATAACCATCAAGTAAATCAAGCAGCAAAAATTTAAAAAGTTAGAAATAAATTTAAGTTAAAAACATAAAAAAAAGTTGTTCCTGGCTCAATGGGCCCATGATCCCTCAGGCCATCAGGGGAGGGATGCCACCTATAAGTGGGCACGAAACCGAGGGGTGAATCTTACCATAAACAGCATTACTCAAGTTATTCATAATTGTGACACTTGCGCTGCCATCAAGCAGGCCAAGCGGGTAAAGCCCCTCTGGTATAAAGAACAGTGGTCCAAGTACAGGTATGGAAAGGTTTGGCAAATTAATTACATCACACTGCCTCAGACCCGCCAGGGCAAACGTTATGTGCTGACCATGGTGGAAGCCACCACCGAATGGTTAAAGACTTACCCTGTATCTCACGCTACTGCCCGCAACACCATCCTGGGCCTGGAAAAACAGGTCCTTTAAAGGCATGGTACTCCTGAAAGAATCAAGTAAAAAAATGGAGCTCATTTTAAAAATAACCTTGTCAACACCTGGGCTAGGGAACACGGTATTAAGTGGGTGTACCACATCCCTTACCATGCACCAGCTGCAGGTAAAGTGGAGAGGTACAATGGATTGTTAAAGACCACCTTAAAAGCATTGAGTAAAAAATCCTTTAAAAATTAAAAGCAGCATTTAGCAAAGGCCACTTGGTTAGTCAACACTCAAGGTTCCACCAACCGAGCAGGTCCTGCCCAATCTAAGTGCCTTAATACAGTAAATGAAAACAAAGTCCCAGCGGCCCATGTCAAAAAATTGCTAAAAAAACCAGTATGAATTAATGCTGCCTCGAGTACAAGCAAACCCATTCAAGGAATTGCCTTTGCTCAAAGACCTAAATGTACTTAGTAAATAATGCAAAAAGATAAAACAACCCGCTGTGTACCTCAGAAAAATCTGACTGTAAAATAAAACAAAAAAAATATGTAAATGTTAAAAGTTTAAGCAAGTCAAAAAAAGTGTTCCTATTGTGTTTAATAAGTGTATATCCCAATCGTGTGTCAATAATCACGATATAAAATAAGGAGTAAAATGTCCTAGGTTAATGTTTTGACTGACTCCTCACCCTGCCCCCCTTGGCCATGAAGCTGTCTGCTCCCGGGGGAGGGGCCGCCTAAGCTCTGCTCTGCGGAATAGCCTTGGTTTGCCGCGGGCTTGGCTTGGGGAAAGGTGGGGGGCTCGCGGGGCTGCGCGCTTGGCTCTGGCTGCTGCTGCAGGTGTCTATCGCTGCTGTAGTGGTGGCTTGTGGCCTGGTTTGTTAGTTAGCTGTTTTTTTGCTTAATTTTTTTTAACTTTATATTGCTTAAATTATTTAGTTTAGCTTGCTGCTGTTTAAGGCTTGCTGGCTATTCCAGCTGTTTTTTTTCTTTCTCTCTCTCCCCCTCTCCCTTCTCCCCCTCACCCCCGAGAATTCAGCACCAGCTCCGGAGAAACCCTGCGGCCTGCCTCTGGACACCGGCCAAAAAAGCGTTTCGCCCTTCTAGTGAAAATCAAAGCATCCAAGTTTCTCTCTCTCTTGGTAAAAACTTTTTTGTCATCTGGGTCTGTGCTAAAAAGTGTTTCTCTTGTATATGTTAATAAATAAGTTTTTTCCACTTTTCCCCCTGAGTAAAATTTTTTTTTCTTAAGTCCAGTGAAATAAAAAATTAAAAGTTTATTTCCTGAAAAGCTCTTCTGGAGTTTTTTCCCTAAGTTTGTCCAAACTTGGACAGAGGACTGTTGAATTTGCAAGGGAAAAATATCAAACATGCACAGGAAACAACAGAACTAATAGAAGCAGTTCAGCTACCTGAGAAGGTAGCAATCATGCATATCAAGGCACATCAGGAGGTGAGTTCAGAATTGGAGAAAGGAAATGAGCTGGCAGACAGAGAGGCAAAAGAAGCAGCAAAAGGTGAGGTAGCAACTGAGGGAGCCTTGATTCCAGATGGACAGATTTCCCTTGAAGGTAAGCCAGTATATAAAAAAGAGGATAGGCAACTAATTAAAAGTCAGAGAGGAAAATATAACCAGGAGGGATGGGCTGTTACTAAAAAAGGAAGAGGCAGGCTAGTCATCCCCTCTAATTTATTGTGGTCAATGGTAAAGGAAGAGCACCAGAAAACACTTTTAACTACTTAATTGAAAGAATTGTTGCTAGGAAATTATATGCCACTGCCACTCAAGTGACTCAGCAGTGTGATCTTTGCCTCCAGACTAAGCCTAAAAACATCCCCAAACCAAAACTTGGCAAAATTAGGAAAGGCCAGGGGCCTGGGCAACAATGGCAAATTGATTTTTCAGAACTTCCAAGAAAAGGGGGGTATTGATATTTGCTGGTGCTAAGAGATATATTTTCAGGACAGCCAGAGGCTTTTCCCACTAGGACCACAAAAGCTCAAGAGGTAACAAAGGTACTTTTACAAGAGATAATACCACACTTCGGAGCTCCAGCCACCATGTCCTCAGATAGAGGATCCCATTTTATCCCAAAAACAGTGCAGCAGACCAGACAGCATTTGGGCATAAATTGGAAACTCCATATCACCCTCAGTCTAGTGGACAGGTGGAAAAAATGAATCATTTAATCAAACAGCAGATTGTAAGGCTAGGGCAGGAAACTAATTTGCTTTGGCCCCAAGCTCTCCTGCTGGCACTGCTGCGAATTCTGACTAAGCCTAGAACCAAAGAAAAACTAAGCTCTTTTGAAATACTTTATGGGACGCCATATGGGGTCCAAAAGGGAATGTCTACCCAGGTCAGGGAAGAAACACTGACTGCATATATGGTGGCTTTAAGTAAACAGCTCAGAGAAATAGAAAAACATGTGACTGGAACTCAAAGTGTAGGGCTTGATGGACGAGTGCATGACATACAGCCTGGAGATTATGGGTATGTTAAGTCTCTTGCAGAAAAAACCTTGAAACCACAGTGGGAAGGACCATACCAAGTGCTTCTCACCACCTTTACTGCAATTAAGATCAAGGAACAGAGTGCTTGGATATATCACACTCAAGTGAAGAAAGCTCCCAAAGCTCCCTGGAAAGTAACATTAGGCAGTGATGAAGTAAAACTAAAATTTACCTGAACAAAATAAGTATATTTCAATCAGAAACTTTTAAGAACTTAATTAAGAAAACTGTTCTGTTTGTAATTTTGGTTAAACAATTAGAAAGTACTTCCAGCCAGAACAATATTGGATGGTCTTGGTCCAAAGCCTTTAACCGAGTCACTGGTTACAAGGGAAACTGGCAAGTAGCTAAAGACCTAAACCTATCAATTGTGGTTATACATGGGGACCAGATATACAAAAAGAATGATTTGCAATATGTAGAGTTGGGGCTGTGGGAAGGATGGGCACTTCCTGGAACTACAGGACAGGTCATCAGGGTAGTGTGCCAAATGATTCATGGGACTACCCATGAGGAAGTAGGTGAAATCTGTATTTCAACTGCTACTGTAGAGGAAATATGCAGTTGTCCAAATGAATTAGACTGTTGCCTTAATTTTTCTCTAATGTAGACTATTACAGTCATCTGTCTTTGGAGCCAGGATACCATGGGACTCACATTTAAATTTAAAATAGATGCCATCTCTATGACAACTGACTCCATTACAACAACTAAATTGACTGTAGGCCCCAAAGCCCAGACCCCACCACCCAAGGTGGAACATAAAATCCATGAAGTTGGTCCATATGTAATTAGAAATATAGGCCAACTGCAATTATTGTTTAATCCAGAGTGGTCTCTCAAATGTGTTGAATTGCTAATGCAAATTAATATCTCAGAAGTTCAGCCAGTCTGCACTTCTTTCCTAGACACATCCTTTAAGGGATGGATGACATGGCTACAGAAGCAGGCACATTTCAGGAGTATTGGGGGTTTTAAATGGAATTGATTCAGAAATATTAATGAATAAGCAGGCCAGGGCAACAAGTGATTTGATAAAACTAGAACAGTCTACAGACTACAGTCATCCCTATTAGTGTTAGGAACTAACCAAGATTTCAAAGATGTTACCAAAATAGGAAAAGGAGGAGGACCAAGATCACAAATTAATAATAGATGCACTCCATGTGGCCCAGGATAATATGTCTTTAAATCTCAGCTGTATATAAGCACAATTATGGATACAATCAATAACTTCTTTGATCATAAGGGAAGGAAATGAAGGAGCTTTCCTGTTTGAGATTCGACAGGTAGTTTGTGATAATAGTACAGATTTTGAAAGAAAATTCCAATCGTGGTGGATCCTGGTGAATTTCACCTATGATGCCACTGATAATGTAGCCACTGCTTTTGTGCTTACTATCTGTAATGCTGCAATTCATGTCGTTCATCCCATTGTTGCGCTAGGATTAAACCATGAGGGGACAGTGCTATATATCCCTTGGAACATAGAATGTGGACCTGAAAAGTGAATGCAAAATGACAAATTGTTAACCTAGAATTTTGTACTACACAAGAACAGTAAGGATTTATTTGTGAGAGTAATGCAATTGATGCCCAAGATATATGTCTGGACACCAAACAAGGAGTCTGTCATTTTGAAATTTATCCAAATATTAGTCAAAAGACTACGCTTGTATATATTGACAAGGTTGCATATGCCTAAGAACTGCTTGTGCTTTTATAGAAATAGATAATAGCAATTATATAACATAGTCTGATAAGAATCACTCTAATTTTTGTATTTCCCACTTTACTAAGACTGTTAGATGTGACTTCTCATATTTTACACCCGTTGTATCCCACCAACTGATAAGATCTAATTACACAATGTATCACGAATTATTACCTACACCTATTAGAATGAACCTTACAATGGTAAGACAATTAACCAAACATCAAGACCTGACTAAAATCTTGAAAGAGACCTGAGAAAATGGACAAAAAACTCTAGTTACTGCCTATCATGATACAAAAAGGATACGCAAAGCTATACAGAGGCTGAAACAGGACACAAGTCATCACTGGTGGGATACAATTTTTGGAATGTCACCAACGACAACTGGAAGTTTAAACACACTGCTACGCCTTGTAATTGTAATATTGATACTAGCTGGTATAAGCTTTGTAGTATCTATTATGTGTTTGGAATTGGAGAATGTTGAAATGCATACCAATTTTAACCTCCTTGTCAAAGGTGCATGTGGAAAGGCATTGAAAGATGCCTATAGTAATAATTGTCTAGCTAGTGAATCCTTGTAGTAAGTAAAAGATTTTACTTTAAATTTCCCAGATAAGGGGGGGAAAGGAGACAGGGAATTGAGGAGTAAGGAATAGTTCATCAAAAACCAAGAGAATGAGGAATGTCTGCCATGCTTGCAAAAATCAGGAGGAGAGGTAGACTAGTTTGTGATACATGGAGCCAGAACCTGCAAACAGGGTGAGGAGTGCAAGGCTATCAGTGATAAGTGATAAATCCAAAACCTTAAACCAGCAAGAACTAATATCAAGGTCTGGAATATGCCCAAATGCTATGACACATGTTCCAGAGACAAAGTTGAAAAGTTCAAGTGCAATGAAGGCAATGAAGCCTTCGTCAGAGACCCCCAACCACCCCTGAATTGGGGAGGCACAAGTGCAAAAGGACTTTTGGTTCATTTTAATCTAAGTGTGGGTAGGCAGGACTAGGTGGGGTTAGGACATGAATAGGTATTAAGTGTATTGTATAATCCTAGGCTTTTAGGGAATAAATAGAGCAGTAGTTTGAAGTTTCAATTGCATACTTTGGGAGGATATATCCCCATGCACCTTAGTTGAATAAATGCAAAACTACTTTATAACTCTCATTTCTCACAAGTTATAGAGTCTTTTCCGAGTATCAATATGACAAAATTTTATTTGGATCTGTGTGTGAACACAGTGGGGACTTCTATGGGAAATATCTCTCTATTTTGTCCCAGTTCTTCAAAGGATTGAGGATTGCTCCAAATCCATTTTGAACATCTTCACCAATCATTCAAATTGGACTGGTAAGAGCCAAGGATGAAATACTAGTTGGGTGTTCTGTACTTTAAGAAACAAGACTAAATTGAGATTTATTTTAAATGTGATGTGTGCATAATAAGGAGTGCAACGTATTTTATATTTACCCATTTTACCCAGGATTATCGGTTAACTAATGCAGGATACAATTACCTGACTCTGAAAACTCTCTCTACCCAACAAGTCATCAATTCTGTGGGAAGCTAGATGGGTGTTGGCAAAGAATCAGGTAAACTAAAATAACACGTTAAGTAAGTTTTTAAAGGAAACACATCTGTAATGCTGCAGATACTTTGCAAGAAGCTAGGGTAGTTTTCCTCTGGATAGGCAGATCAGTTAACGTCAAACATCAAGATGTATTTGAGCACAGCAAGTGCTCTGTGAGGCTTCTGGCTACATTTGGGTGTTTTTTAACAACAGTGTAACTGCATTTTGCCCATATTGTCTGTTTTTTAGTTCATTGTTTTGAAATCTACTTTGCAGGCAGGTTCTGCTGGTGTTGTGCTTTGTGAAGAGTTTCAAACCATTTAACAAAAAGATAATTTCATGTTTTTCATCCCACTTAAAAATAAGGTAGTAAAGTAAAATAGGCTTAAAACTGTCAGAACACTATCTTGATTCCTCTTATGTTCATGTAGTTTGAGATAGAATATGACTTGCGTAATTGGAGTAGGGGATTATTTGGGACAAGTGCTAGAAATTAAGTTTAGTGTATTTCTTAAGAGTCTAGTCCCTTGAGTTGTCTGTCCATTCATCAGGAAGGAGAAGTTCTTCCAGGGTGTGGTTAAGAACACCAGAACACTGAAAGATACTTCAGATCCCATCAGAATTTCTTCTGTTGGAGTACCATGAACTCTTTAGCAGCAATTTCTTCACATTCAAACCTCTGACACACACCTTGTAAATAGCCACGTTTGCTAAAACTTGTGGGTCAGAAAGGGTGAGGAGTGAGGTAGCAAACGTTCACGGTACATTTTCTGTGGTTTGTTAGGTATCATTAATTTCTTAGATCTGTGCGCTGTTATGTATTTTCTAGGAATTTATATTGTTGCCAAGGAGGAGGAGCAACAATTTGCACTGAAATTGCACCGGCTAGGGAGAACCTCCTTCCGTAACCTGAAAACAAATGTAACTACTGCAAGCACAGGCACAAAATGTCCTGGCTGTACTTGTCCCATATAGCAGCAATGAAGGAGTTTGCCTACATGAAGGTAGGTAGCCACTCACACCACTGTGAGTGGCCAGCAGTGGTGGGACAGGCTGAAAGATGCCTCTCAGATTGTCTTGATCATGTTGTCTTTACAGTACTGGTAGTATTAGGCTTCATTTTTTCTCTCCCCTAATGGACTTAAATGATACATTTCAGAAAGTTTCAATGTAACATGCTTTGTATACTTCCCAGTTCCAAAATCAAACCTTGCCATTGAAATCACATGGAACAGATTCAGGTGTCATGAGAGAATTTCAAATTAATGATGTTACTTATGGATAGATAATCTGTATATGACGAGTTTTGCAGTCTTCTCTTCAAAATTAAGAGCATAAACTGGGAAGCAGCTGTCATTTCTTAAAATTAATGTATTTTTTATTTTACCAAGCTTTCAGTTGTTGCTGTGCTGTTGAGAGAAATCTTTCAGATCAAAACTGGTATTTTGATCTAAAAAGGCACACTTAATTCTGCGCTGTGAGAAAAGATTTTACTCCCAAGCATATGCTGCTACTTTGGAATTCTCTTTTTTTTACCTGCTTTAAAAACACCCAGATGCAGTATAGCAATGAAAGATGATAGCTGAAAATTAGTTATTAATAAAAAATAGTTTTCCTTTCTCCTTTTGTGCTTTTCAAGAGTAATATATACATGAAATATTATTTTCTTGTTCTTGTAAAAAAAAATAAAATCATGATGGATTATCTCAGTGGTCTCCACAGAGAAAGAACTAGCATCATCATTTCAAATCTCTATTGGTCTAGGTGGTCCAGCTGGTAAAGCCCTATGTGATCAGAACTTGTAGGAATATAACTGTAGGGATCAGTTTCCCTGAGCACAGGGTTGGGGGAGGTTTAATTGGGTGCTGAAAAGCACTATTAGCTGAATTGAGTGCTGAAAAGCAGTAATATTTAAGTAACAAAGCTTGTATTTATGTTGCTTTAACTTATAAGTCTTAGAAAAGTTCACTGGTAACAACAGAATGATTAAAAAAAGAATGAAACCATATGGCGCTGTACCCTTTCCTTTCTCCAATCCCCTGGCTAGCTCCGGACCAGAGATGGAAAGAGAATCCTCATGTACAAAGGTAAAAAACCAAAAGGAGGCTCTCAGTCCCAGGAAAATGTCCAGCACTTTATTCCTGAAGCATGTCCAGGGAGAGAGAGTGAGAGAAAGGGATGGTGGGGAATTTCAAACCAAGGGTAAGGGGAGGGGGAAACTGAGCTGCAGCCAATGGGGTTGTGCCAGTAGTGAGGGGCTAAGGGAGAGCTAAACCAACTTCCCAAAACTCCATGAGCTATCATGCACTGCTGCTGACCCCTCTGAAATAGTGATTGCAGAGCTGAATCAAGATTCCAGTGGAAAGGTGGTGTGGAATTTCTTTTGGAAAAACCTTCAAACAAAGGCAAAGAAAACCACAGAGAAAGAAAAAAAATCCTTAAAAGAGAAAGGATGCTAATCTTACAGTGACAGGACAGAGGCCAAAGGATACTCTTCAATCACACTCACTGGAATTAAACTCTTAGGATTTAAAAATGGCAAAATCACAGATGCTAGAATTGGTTACAATATAATAATAGATTTATTTGCTGTGAGTGTATATAACATTTTGAAATTAGTTACCAGGGACTGGGTCATCAACTGTTTTCCAGTGGAAAAAAACACCTGTTCTCTTTAACAGTAGCTGAGAGATTATATCTTTTAAAACGAACATTTAGACATTCAGTTAGAAAGAAGATAAAAATGACTGTTTTGAGGAAAATATTCATGAAAATGTTTATTTTAGACATTTGAAGCAGAATGTCAGCAGCTAACAAATACAAATAAAAATGAAAATAATCTGGAATAAGCCAGTCAAGACATAACAAAATAACCAACCAAGAATGCACAAACAGACAAACTGAAGATACTGAGATATCTGAAGCTGTTTTCAGGGCTTTGCCAGCTATCCCTGCCTAGCTGGTGGCCTCTGGTGACCCTTCCAAGTCTGTCTCTCTGTGACTGCTCCTGGGGCTGGTCCTGCTTCTCAGAATGAATTTTGGTTCCTTATTTTAAGCAGGATTTCTGCTTATAGATCTGCTGATCCTCACTCAGTTTGATTTCTGCATTGTCCTAATCCATCTGTCTCTCATTGAGTGGAGGGATCTTGTGGGGGGAACTATGTCAAAAATCTTACAGAATTCCAGGTAAGTCAGCAGGCAGCTTTGACACATCTTCCAGGATAACCATGTGGTGCACAGCTCCCACTTTCTCAGAAGCTCTTCCACCATCACGGCTGCGGCAGGATTTCCTGTGTGTGGAAATGCTGCCGAAATGGTCCTGGGGCTCCAGGGTCCCTCAGTGGTGGGGTATTAGCATCAGGCAAAGACAGTAGAAGGGGGACAAAACAGAACCTAGGGAGTTTGTCAGAGAAATAGAATTTATTTCCTTTTTCTTGGCTAAAGGGTTCCTGGAGTATCACTAGAGCCACCAGCAGGGTGGCCTCTTGCTGGGCTAAAGAGACTCCTGGGATCTGGGGGCTCTCCTCTGTTGGGCATGCTGGGAATCCCTGAGAGAGTGGTCCCTGCCCTGGCCAGATGCTGCCCCTGGGCAGACGGATCTGCCACTGCTGCCTGCTCTGGCTCCTCCTGGGGCTCGGCCCCACTCTGCAGGGTCAGGCACGGGTCAGGGACAGCTGTGGCTCCCTTGGAGGCTGGCCTGCGACATTCCAGCTTCCTGCTCCACGTTGAAGCTTGCAGGGCCAGTGGCAGGAGTCCTCTCGTGGGAGCTAGTGCAGCTGGAGATGCTGGAGCTGGTGCTGGCCACAGGCCTGGTGTCCTCTGTGGCGTGATGGAAGCACAGCAGCTCTGCGCCTCCTCGCTGCACTGGCCCACAATGGCGCCGATGATGCCGTGCACCAGCAGCGCTGTGTGCCCGCTGAGGAGAGGCAGCAGCACCTCCAGTGAGGCCTCTGCATCCGGACCACGGGAACAAAGGCTGTGCAGGATGGAGGCCTCTGCAGCCTCTGCCCTCTGCCACTAGTCCTCATGGATTTCTGCCAGCCTCTGGCACAGCCAGGGCCGCAGAGGATCCGGGAGGTGCTGTTGTTGTTGGAACAGTCCTGCCCACACCTCGGGCTGGAGGCCTCCCACAGTCTCTGGCCCTGCAACCCCCTGCTCAGCTGGGGACCGCGCTCCCTGAGGAGAAGATGGAGGAGACATGAAAGGGCCATGGAGGCTATTTTCAGCAAGGTGGAGGGGAGCTCTGCCTGCCTGGCTGCTGGTCTCTGGTGACTCTTCAGGGGAGCTGATGGCAAATTGTACACAGTCCTGTCCACCCTGCTCAGAAAACTTGACACTCTGTAGTGGACTGCTGCAGAGTGGACACAAGGGATTTTTCTTTGCCCACCACAGGATGCAGCCAAGCAGAACTGCTGGTGACAGGGCAGAGCAGCAGCTGCTTCATTCTGAGTGTCCTGGCAGATGGGGCAGCTCCACTCTGTCCCTATGGCCATGTCTGGCTGTCACAGGAGGAGGGGAGAGATGAGGACCAGCCATGCTTGGTAGGAGTCAAGGACCATCCAGTCTGAACTCAGGCTCGGCTGGCACCAGAATTCAAGCAGAGAAGAATGAGACCTCATATCCATCCCCCAGTGATGTCACAATCCGCCACTCAGTGTTGTCACAGAGGGACATCTAGCACCTGAATATAAACAGAGAGTAATGCAAGGTCACAAACCACTCCCTGGTGACATCATCAGCCAGCAGTGACATCTCCACCATCCAGTGATGTCACAATGGGACATCCATACCTTCCTTTCTCACACCTTGGCACACAGGTCTGGGACTGTTGGCAGACATTGCCATGGAGACAGATATGGGAAGGCCACCAGAGGCCAGCAGCCAGGCTGGGTCAGTGCCCTGGAAAGTCCCCATTGCCCTGTGCTTCTGGGTGGCCTCATGCCCAGGGGCTTGGCAGGACTTATCCACTGAAAATGGCTCTCTTCCAGACTCTGTCTGGCCCTGGCTGAGACAGAGGCAGGACGGAATATACTGGGACTGGTAGTGACCAGCAGGGGCCATGGAGAGCAGCATCCTTCCCAGCCCAGTGGCAGAGATGCAGGAAGAAGCCAGCACACTGGAGGCCACCCCTACCAGGGCTCCCAGCAAATCTGCTTCTGTGCCTGTTCCTGCAGGGCAGGACCAGCCCCAGGAGGAGAGGATTTTCTCCGGTTTTAGGATTATCTAGAGTTGACCACAGGCGAGATGGAAAAACAAATAAAAGGAAAGCAAAGCATAGTACAAGTTGGTTTCTACAATGAGGCTTTGATTACACTCCTCCAGTCTCCAATGTCTTAAAAAAACCCACTTCTTTCATGCTATCAAGTCAGTTATTTCCATATCTAACTAACTCAATAACCAGTTAACCATTTACCAAGTTAACAGCTCTCAGAACAAATTGACATTCAACCAAGTTATGATATCGACGTTAATAATAGTCAAAGGCTTCAGCTACTTTTCACATTACACAGGAAACAATGTGTCTTATAACTGTTAAAAAATCTGCTCGAAGCTGAAATTTTGGATTGAGCCAAATTTATCCAATGTGTACTGGATATATTCAATGGACAATAGGAAGAAAAGGTATATATGAAATAAACCTGGTTAAAAGATGCATTACATCAGATATGTACCACTAATGCTTTCTGAAAGACTAAATTTGCTGCTGCGATAATTCTGAAGTTCATATTTGTCTACAATTTTCCATTCTGAAAATGTAAAATTGTACTACTCTCAAAAGTAAGAACCTTCCTCAGGCTGCTAAGTAAAAAGATGTTTGCAACACATTACTTCAAACAAGAAGTGTTTCTCTAACCTTGTACAAAACTTAGGAAAAAATATCTCTTCTTGCAAAATTCACATTCCTGTACACACCCAAGCCAATTGTGCCTAAGCAATCGTAATCACCCATCACTGTGACCTACTACACTACAAACTACATACTATTTAATGTCAGTAACTTCACTTTATAAGCTAAAACTTTAAGATTTCCCGTTGGAAACCAAACTGCATTTGACAGCATTTCAGAGACTAAAAGGTGTTAAAATACTACAAATATATAAAAGTGCAGTCCTAATCAGCATGTAAACAAAGTAAAATATCATGATCAGGATAGTTATATTTTTCCACTCCAATATTTTCCTGAAGCTTGGCATAGGTACCAGGGCCCCAGGGGCTGCAGGCACATCCCTGCCAGAGCAGGAGCATTGCTGTCAGCTGAATGCCAGCACATGGGCACCAGCCCTGGGCAGGAGCCAGCATGGGGCCCTTCCTGCAGGAGGACAGATCGGGTCCTGCTTGGTAACTTTCATTTTGGTCACTTCTGTTGAAGTGTTAGGAAAGGTCACAATGAAACTTTTTCCAGCTGTTTCCCTCTGGTTTACCCCTCTGGCAGCCCAAGCTCTGTGCTGCAGGTGGCCGGGGTGTGTGCAGAGCAATGCAGCCCCCACAAACCCCTTGGTTTTCCCACAAGTGGTCATAAATTTATAAATTTATTTATAACCATCCTCTCCTATTTTCACTCATATTTCTCACCATTTCCCCCTCAGTTTTCTCACCCTTTTCCACTCAGGTTTCCTACCCTTTTCTTCCCTTACACTTCTCTCCTACTTCCACTCACATTTCTCATACTTGTCACCTCATGTTTTCTGCCTTTTTCCCCCCTCACATTTCTTCACCCACTGTTCCTGATAGTGACTGTTTCTCTTCAACAGTTGGGCTTGTCTTCTTCTATTCCTGCAATCCCCTGCCCAAAACAATGGGTGCCAGAGCAGCAGTCCAAGAAGTCCCTGCCTGTGCATCTGCTGAACACAAAGACTGTGCTCAACTTGAAGAATCTCATTACGAACAACCTAAACCACAGTGAACTTCCTGCTGCAGTTTTGGTTTGTATTTCTATTTTACAGAGTCTTCATAGTATTCTAAATTAATAGGTACCCTGAGGGATACACATTCCAGGTGAGCACGCACTGTACAGTCTGCTTCAAGTAGATCCCATCTCTGTCTTCATCACCGCACGGTCATTATGGCTCCAGCATGGAGGAAACAGGTTGTGTTGCCTCTTTGTGGTAAATGAAATCAGTCTGCACAAAAAATGCATTTGGCCGTCTTTCGGGGAAAAAAACCAACAACTTTTTCTTTTAAAATATTTATAGCCCTGAGTCTCCTCCGATTTTCAACTATTTGAATTGCCTTGATATCAAAATACTCCCAGCTGTGCGTGTGAGTGGCCAACATCTGCCTCAGCCCCGGCCGCCATCTTGTGTGTGCTTGCCTCAGACCCGGCCGCCATATTGTGTGTACCTGCTCGGGCCCGGTCGCCATCTTGTGTGTATTGCCTCAGTTCGGGTCACCATCTTGTGTGTGTGGCTGCCCCGGTCACCATCTTGTGTGTGGCCACCAAGTCCGACTCTGAAGGGAATGCGTTGCTGTTTAGCTGGCAGGCAGGGTTAGCACCAAAGACAACGTCAGCTTATGCAATAAGTGTCATTTACTGAAGTGCAAAGTAGCAAAGAAATGCAAAAGGATAAGGTAAGCAATGCACTGGATTATTACTACAAAAGATTGCTTGTAAGGATCAAGGAAGTTACCCTAATACCCTACCAGTTACTTTAATACTTGACCATCGTCCTGACACACATGTCACCTGGGGAGTCTCTGTCACAGCAAAGGGTTGGAGACGCACTCCCACTAACTGGGAATTCCTACGTAGTTTGCACACCTGCAGGCGAGGCCGCCAACATTGCTGGGAGTGGGCCCAGATTTTACATAATTGAATAAATAAGCCACCATGACTTCTAGTGTGGGAACATCTGGTTTCATCCTCCTCTTGGCCAGGGCTCAAGGAGGAACCAAGGGAATTTACTTTGACCATATAACTTCAAATGAAACCAGATAGAGATATCTGATTTTGTGGCCTTTTCTGCCTTCTAAGTGTAGAAAGGTAAAGGCCTGTTTCACTAATAAGCGGATTCATATATATGCTGGTAAGTAAGTGAATGTAAAGCTAATGTTTGGCTGGAAGGTTCATCTAGAGGTCAGCTTTGGCTTAGGGCTTGTTGTTCAGGCCTTAGTACTTCACTGGAATTGTCCTTTTACAAGCAGTGATCCTGCCCCCTTTAGCTGCAATGGAATCCTCAGCTCTTCCCACAGGGATTGCTCAAGCTCTGGTTGTGCTGAGCTCCTTGTGAGTGGAATCATCAATCTCTTGGACAAGCAGATTCTCTGTCACAATGCCCAGAATTTTTCCCTGGGATCCATCAAGGTAAGAGGAAAGCTCTCTGAAGTTCTGACATGGAAATTGTCCTGCTGGGTGTCCTTCGCTGTGAGTCTGAAACACAGCAGCTCTCTGGCCACGTGGTGCTGCTGGCAGAGCTGGCTGCTGCCACTCAAGGCTCAGGGAGGCACCTGAGCTGCCTTGCTGCACTGCCAAAACCATCTCAGTGTTCAGTGGCACCTCCCAACCCCTCGTCTTGTTGCCCGACAGTGAAGAAGAAACACGAAACAACAGAGTTGTTTAGTGCGGTGCTTTATTGAGGGCCCTGGGGTCTGAGGACTAGCGTCCAAAGTCAGAGCCCAAATTAATTACATTTCTTCAGGGCTTAAATACCCTACTAGAAGAATTCTTTCACTCTTTGATCTTTTTGCTTCACTACCCCTACATGATTTTCTCAAGGTTTCTCCAGTCCCCCTACATTTCTTTTAGTAATAAATTGTTACATCCCTTCCTAGATAAGTCTCATACATCATGTAGACAAACAATGAACTACTCATAAGATAACATTTCTACTGTCTTAGCAAGTTTTACATCAGTACATACAGATAATTGGCTTTAACTAAATAGTACAGAGTCTGCCAACACAGGGCCTAGTTTATAAGACAACCCTTAGCATAACTACTTCTAATGCTAAATTAATATATAAAGTTTATCAACTTGCAACAAATCCCCCCTTTTGAGCATCACTCAATCTTTTTGCAGGGATACTCAAATATTTACACGGTCTTCATCTTGAAATCTCACCAGCTGCACTGTATTTTTGTATGGAGGAGGTGGTGTCACTGGAGCATGGGTAACTGCGCTGAGCAGTCTCCTGGTGTGCAGCCGCTCTTTGGTGATAACTCCTGTAAGACACTTAAAGACTCGAATAACAACTAATACAATGATCAATATCATGATAGCATATTGAATTATTGACAAGATCCATCCAGAAATTTGGAGCCCGAAGGATTGAAACAGAGCACCGACCCAATTATGTTCTGCCTCTTTTTCTAATTCTTTAACTTTTCCTTCTACACTTCTCAATTGAGAGATGTCCTTTTCTACATCAATTGTCACATTCGGGATATGGATACAACAATGGTCAATTTTATCATGGAGATAACCACACACTCCATGCTCTTTTAGTAATAGCATATCTAATGCCATTCTATTTTGTATTGTCATTCGAGTAGTTGCCTGTAATTGCAAATTTAGATCCTTAAATCCTTTCTTTGTAACTGCGGCTAGCCTCTCAGTTTGTCCTAATAATTTGTACAGCATCTCCCGGTTTTTATATGTAGAAATTGGTTCAAACAAGGATTCCAGTACCCATCCAAATTTAACTCCTGATGAGGGTTCATGTCATTTTTCTTCGTCTTTCAGTCCTAGTTCCTCTGCTACTTCATTTGTCTCTCTCTTTGTTCGTGACTGCATCTCTTTTTGTGTTAATTTAGACTGTTTCCAGAAAGGACATAATGTGGGAACCCCTAAGGTAATTTGTGTTACAGGCCCGTCTAACGGTAAATGTGTTGTCCATTGTCCATGTCCCATAATCCATACTAAATTTTCTGGGCTTTTGATAGTTGTATCCTTACAGCTCAAAGTTTTACCCTTCTGGTCCTGCGGGAAAGCTTTTTCTGGAATTGTATGGTTAAGTTTTCTACACTCACAACCCCATTTTATAAGCATTCTGACCGGTGCCAAACTAATTTGATTCTCTGGAGTGTCACAGGTGAGAATTTGGGTGCAGTTCCAATTTTCTGTTGTGGCGCTCAAAGTTTTTGTAGAAGTGCTGGTTTGAGATACTTCTGTGTAAGTGGCATTTTGCTTCCCCGTCCATTGGACACACCAATTAACTTGTCCGATGTAACTATAATGTTCTAATATGCTGGGGCCCCATACCGTTTTCCAATTGTCCCACGAGGATTTCTGCCGGGACGAGTTCTGGCATATCATTTCATAATAGCTTTCATTTTTAGGAATTCTTTTCCTTTGCCAATGTGGTATAAAACATTCCCACTTAGCAGCATCTTCAGATTTTACTTTTCTCCCTGCCACCAATTGAATTCCCCTATCCCTAATTTGTCCTAACCTCCCATGGCTAATTAGACAGTCTTTATAGGTTAATAATTTTAATGTTTCTCCAACCTTTTCCCATATTTCTTCAATTCCGATTTTATTTCGTAATTTTAATTCACAACTTCCATTTTCACCTCTTTTTATTAGGGGTAGATTTCCTACCGGAATTACTCCCCAAGGGATCGGTTCCCCTGCTGCTTGTGGCAGAGGTAAACATGCTGTAATTTTGGAAACATTTTGGACCATTCCAAAATCTCTAATTAGTCCAACTACTAAATTTTCTTGTTCTGTACCTTTCTTGAATTTTGGGAACCTGCTTTCTATGTTATTTGATGCTTCCCGAACCTTTCTTGACCGAATTTGTCCTTGAGCTAATAACACTGTAGTCCTTGAGTGTACCCACCAAGCATCCTTAGCTACCCAACACCAGTAAGTCCCTTCATCTTTTTCTTGTACATCCCGCACAACTAATGTTAGAGAATGTCCTAACCTTTTCTCAGTGTAGTGTTTATCACTTTGAGGAAGATTATGTTTCTTAAACCACCATCCAAATTCTCTAAATTCAAGGTCTGCCTTTATTTTGCATTCCAAAATTGCTGACTGCCCTTGTGATACTCGGAAAACTCCATGTGTTGGTTTCATTTCCTGTCCTAGGTGTGTTTTAGTAATTACTTTTCTTTTCCATAATTTGCATACCATCCACAAATTACAACACAAATGATTTCTCCCTCCGAACTCCCCTATCTTAGCCTCAGTATCATTTAGCCATCCAATTCCATGTTGATCACCCAAAACTACGCTATTTTGCCCCTTCGGTTTTTCCCATTGGTCTAATTCTTTGTTTTGTTTCCACCAAGTTACTGAATATTTATGTCCACATGAGCTTTCTGTGACCCAAGTACAATTAATTCTTAAAGGGGGTCCAACCCACATGTCAACTTCGGCTTCAAAAGGAGCAACTACCACTTTGTTGACACCACTTCCCCATTTTTCACCCTAAGTGTGATCTGTTTGTAGTCAAAACTACCTTCATTACTACTAAGCATGTAAACACATCGGTGTCATTCATGGTTACATTTGCAATTGTCAAAGTAGTGTTTCCAGTGTGTGTATCCTTATCCCAAATTGTGACAGTACTACCTTTGTGCTCTCTATTTCCTCCTTTCCAATGTACAGTCATTTCACCGGGCTCCAATTTCCTGGTCATTTTGGATCTCGCAGGTTAGGTTCACAGTCATTCCCTCCATTGTCTCGGACCAATGATTCTGAAACAGAAACCGTTATCATTCCATTAGTGGACAAGGATCTTAAGATCACTAACAAAGCAATAGCTA
Source organism: Luscinia megarhynchos (assembly GCA_034336665.1). Lineage (NCBI taxonomy): Eukaryota > Metazoa > Chordata > Aves > Passeriformes > Muscicapidae > Luscinia > Luscinia megarhynchos. The sequence continues at coordinate 70,437,849 of CM067592.1, forward strand.
ACAATCTGGTACGGCTCGTGATCTTCATTCGCATTGGGGATAATGATTTGCGCCTCCCATTGGGCCGGGACCTTCTTGACTCGCTGCGGTAGTGTATCCAACTGTCGCATCCCCGCCACCTTGACTGCTGTAAATGTGGTTAAAATCACCAGGCACGGGCCGTCCCATGTTTCTCTCAGTGGCTCTGTGGACCAATTCTTTACATATACATTGTCTCCTGGTTGTATTCCATGAACCGGATTTTCCAGAGGCAGAGGCCGATTCCACTGCAAAGCTCCCCCGCAAGGAGCTGAGAATTCTGTTAAGAGACATAACATAATTAAAGATCACCTGATCTCCCGATATATGTGGATCTCCTTTAAGGTAGTAGCATGGTATGGTCTGCCATACAGTATTTCATAAGGACTCACTCCTACCTTTTCTCGGGTTTAATCCTGACCCGTAACAATGCCAATGGTAAAGCCTGAGGCCACTGTAACTTAGCTTCTTGGCAGATCTTTTTAATTTGGCCTTTTAACGCTCTGGTTCATTCTCTCACCTGCCCACTAGATTGAGGTCTCCAAGGAGTATGCAAATCCCAGGTTATGTCTAGCATTTTGGCTACTTCTTGTACTATCGTAGCAATAAAATGGGGTCCCCTATCTGAAGATAATCCTAACGGTACCCCAAACCTTGGAATGATTTCTCTTAAAAGAGTTTTCACTACTTCTTTTGCTTGATTTGTTCTGCATGGAAATGCTTCTGGCCATCCTGAAAAAGTACACACATAAACTAGCATATACTTATACCCTTGGGACCGTGGTAGCTCTGAAAAGTCTATTTGCCAATAGTCTCCTGGTTCAGGTCCTACCTGTAATTTTCCCAACTGAACCTGTTTCCTAACTACAGGATTGTTCTTTAAACACAATGAGCACATTGCATTCACTCGTTTTGCCAATGTTAACATCCCGATTAGAGACTATTTCGCTTCTCAAAAATTTTACCAATACTTCTGCACCCCAATGACACTTATTATGTTCCATGATTAAAATGGTTTTCATTATATTTTCTGGTACCACCACTTGTCCTGTGCCGGTAACATACCATCCAGTAGAATTCTTTTGTGCCTTTAGCAGCATTGCCAGTTTTTCATCATCAGGTGCATATCGTGGCTGTTGAGTCAAGTAGGGTGTCACAGGGTTTACCTTGACTGGTATCAAGGCCATCTGAGTCCAAACCTGTCGAGCGGCTTCCCCGGGCGTGTGAAGTCGGGCTAGACGATTCCCATCAAATATTTTCCTTCTTCTCTCGATGTCCTCGTACATGCATCACTGCCACTCCTTTTGGCCTGTGAACTGCTTCGAGCAGAGCCAAGACTTCTTCACGATGTTTAATTAGAGTTCCCTGTGAATTAAGCAACCCTCTTTCTTCCACAATGCACCATGAATGTGAATTACCCAAAGGCATATTTTGAATCAGTCCAAATGTTCACCTTTTCCCAGTGCTCAGGGTTAAGGCTCTAGTTAGTCCAATGATTTCAGCTTTCTGTGCTGAAGTTCCAGGGGCAGAGCCTTTGCCTCTATTACCTGTGTAACAGTCACTACCGCTGCACTCCCGCGCATCTGGTACCGTTTTCCATAAAGCTGGATCCATCTGTGAACAGTTCCCAGTCCACCACTTCCAGCGGTGTGTCCTTCAGATCTGGGCGGCTGGAATACACTTGTTCTATTACTTCCACACAGTCATGTGCGAGCTCCTCTCCCTTAGCTTCACTGCGGAGAAACTCTGCTGGATTGACATGGTTAGTTGTCTCTAATTCCACATCATCCTGTTCCCTCAGGATGGCCTGGTACTGTAACATTCTACTAGATGACAACCAATGCGACCCTTTTTGTTCTAAGACTGTCAAAACCATATGGGGAACATATACAGTCATTTTTCCCCTTAATGTCAACTTCCGAGCTTCTTGTATTAGCAATACAGTAGCCGCCACAGCCTTTAAGCAGGATGGCCACCCAGCTTTACCGGGTCTAATTGTTTCGAGAAGTACCCCACCGGCCGCTTCCATGATCCTATTCTTGAGTCAGCACACCAATTGCCAATTGCTGCCTTTCATTCACATACAGCTGAAAAGGTTTATTTAAATCTGGTAGCCCTAAAGCAGGTGCTTTTTAAGGCCTGCTTCAAATTTTTGAAATGCTTTCCTCCCGGCCGGAGTCCATTCCAACCTTTGTTCTTTTAAGGCCTCATATAAAGGTTTTGCCATGAGTCCAAAATTTAATATCCATAATCTGCACCAACCCACCATTCCGAGAAACGATCTTAATTCTTGGTGACTTCTAGGAGTGGAATTGAACAAATTGCCTCTATTCGATTTACACTCAAACGGGCGCTGTCCTTGGGTAAGTTCACATCCCAAGTATAACACACTCTCAGCGGACCAATTGGGCTTTTTTCCTTTGAAACTCGACACCCTGCTTGTCCCAGCATATTCAGCAAGGCAATTGTCAATAGAGCACACTTTCTCTCCCTTCCCGTAGCAATTAGTATATCATCTACATACTGCAAGACTGTATAAGAGAAAGGAGACTCCTTTACCTGTGTCATTTTCCATTCCTCTAATTCTTTGCGAAGCTGGTTACCGGAAGATGGTTGGACTATTCTTGAAACCTTGGGGAAGTCGGGTCCAGGTGAGCTGTTTCTTGCGTCCTGTAGCTGGATCATCCCATTCAAAGGCAAAATACTTCATACTCTCTTCAGCCAATGGAATGCAGAAGAAGGCATCTTTCAAGTCAATTACAGTAAACCATTTAAATTTCTCTGATAATGGATGTTAACAGAGTATAAGGATTGGCAACCACCGGGTGAATGTCTTTAACTATTTCATTAATGGCTCTCAAATCCTGCACTAACCTGTACTTACCATTTGGTTTCCTAAACCGAAAAATTGGGGTATTATATTCCGATTCACATTCTTTTAACAATCCTAACACTGTGAACCGAGAAATCATGGGGGCTATTCCCTGTTTAGCTTCTAATTTAATGGGGTACTGCCGCATTCTTTACTGGCTTTGCCCCTTCTTTTAATTCTACTACTGCTGGGGGAGTTGCTTTCGATTTTCCAGGTATCCCTGATTCCCATACCCATGGCACAACTGCTTGTTCTATCTCAGGTGGGACAGGCTGTGGATCCACTTCTACCATCACAAATATTTTCCCAATCTCTTCATCTGGAATTTCTAATTTCACCCGTCCATTTTCAAATATAATCTTAGCATTTAGAATAGATAACAAGTCTCTCCCAAATAAAGGTTCAGGCAATTTGGCATGTACAAAAATCTATGGTCTAATTCTTTCTTCCTAATCTCAAACTTATAGGTTGTAAAAGGGTCTCTTCTACCCGTCCCATAGCCCCTACCACTTGGACTGTTGTGTCGCTTTAAAGGTCCCAGTTGCTTATTTAAAACCGAATGTACTGCACCAGTGTCTACCCTAAATACCTGTTCTTTTCTCTCCACCTCGATCCTGACCTTCAAATCCTGATCTAGTCAGCTCTGATTCTGATTCTGATAGCTCCCCATCATCATTATTTGGGCTTGAGCGGCATCTGCTGGCGAAAGAGGGTAACTAAGAAAGTTACCATTGTTTCCGCCCCTCCCTCTCCCAAGCCCTATTCTTGCGGGCACTCGTTTTTCCAATGTCCCAGTTGTCTACAAAAGCACACTGATTTGGGATCCAAACTTCCTTGTCCAAAATTTCCATTATTTCCCCGGGTAAAAGCTCTACCTCTGCCGCCAAATCCTCCACGACCTCTGCCCCTATTTCCTTTTACCTCTACCACGTTGTCCTCCTGTCTGCTGTACTAATGCCAGAATACTAGCCTGCTGACGCTTGGCTGTTTCTTTCCCTATTATTGTACACTTTCCATGCTGTCTCCAATAACTTTTCTAACCTCCCGGGTATCCTCTCCTTCTAACTTCTGCAATTTCTTTCTGATATCATCCTGAGATTGCCCAGTAAACAACAAAGCTATTTGTAATTGCCCAGCCTCCCGACTCCACATCCAGACTAGTAAACCGCCTAGCTGCTCTCTTTCAGCCTTTCTAGAAAAGCCGAGGGGGACTCCATTTTTCTCCTGCTTGACCGTGATATAATTTAGACCAGTTCAACGTCTTAGGCATTCCACTTCTGACCCCTTCTATTACTAACTCTTGAACTGTTTTAGTCTGGCGTGTACCCTTCCCCAGTATTCGGATCCCATCCCGGATCATCCTGGGGAACTACTTCATTTACTGACAACCCCATTATTCTCTGGGTCCGGATATCTTCCCTAGCTTTCTCCTTAGCAGCTCTCAACACCATTTCCTTTCAGTGGAATCCATCAATGTATCTAGCAGAACCTGCAAATCATTCCAATCCGGATTCTGAGTTTTAACAACCATCTTTACCACCCCGTGCAGTTCTTTCTGGATCTTCCCTATAACTTCCAGCCGACTGTTTCCATATAACTAAATCACTAGGTGAGAACGGTACCTTAACTATGACCCGCTCCCCTTGGGGTCCAACCGCTTCCCTAAGAGGGGCAATCAATTGTGGCTCCATTTGTTCTTCCCGACCCTGTCGGGTACGGGAAGCCAGCGAGTCCTCTGAATCTCACGGGAGGCCCCTGGGAGGGGGTTTGAGGGTGCAGGGTTACTGAAAGCCGAGAAACCCCCAGGGGTCCGAGGGGACTCCGTGGTTTCATCTTTCTTCGTCCTCACCGCCTCTCCCCCGAACTCCTCCTCCCTTAATGATGGGGCAGAGGGACCCGCACGAGACGGACCAGCAACATATAGGACATATCCTCCTCCTTTTTATCCAACTTTACCGCACAATCCACACACAATCCCTTTTTCTTACACCCCAGACAATCTTCCTTCTCATCTTGAAGCCCAATCATCAATATCTCACACTCTTTCAACCATTCCGGTTGCCTTCCCAAGTAATAAAACAAATCCAAGTATGGCATTTCATCCCATTTTTCATTATCTTCAAATATTGCATTAGAGGAGTTATTTTACCTTTGTCAATCGTCCCATTTAATGGCCACTCAGGCCCCCCTTCAGACACATAAAGTGGCCACCAATTATTACAATAATCAATCAACTTCCCTTTTGTCAAACCTTCTTCAGAGAACCCCCTTTCTTCCATTTCTTTAATAGACACCCCAAGGGAGTATTCTCCGAACCTTCCCATCAGATTGTACCAATGCCTTAAAAGTTCTCAGCCGCATCATTCCCAAAACAGAATAGACAAAAAAGAAAGAAAATCTATGCAAATAGAAAGATAGACCAACCAACCAACCAACTTGTCACCCTCCCGACGCTGGGGGAACAAGTGCCGGACTAGCTTAAGCTTTCACTGCCTTACAGTCGGGCGCCTAGGCTTTACCCAAGACGCTCTTTAGCCCAACCCAGCGGAGCCGATGCTTCGCCTTACGGGCAGGCACCCAGTACCAGAAAATAAAGCACCTTCGGGCTTACCTCCTGCAGTTGTCCGACAGGTGCGGGTCGGGCACGAACCGATGACTCCCCGAGAATCACTCGGTGCCGGGCGTGGAGTGGATCAGGACGCTTAACCGCCCCCAGCCACCTTCGGAGTCCTGCCGCTGTCGCCAGAAAACTGTTGCCCCGACAGTGAAGAAGAGACACCTAAACAACAGAGTTGTTTAGTGCGGTGTTTTATTGAGGGCCCTGGGGTCTGAGGACTACGCCCAAAGTCAGAGCCCAAATTAATTACATTTCTTCAGGGCTTAAATACCCTTCTAGAAGAATTCTTTCACTCTTGATCTTTTGCTTCACTACCCCTACATGATTTTCTCAAGGTTTCTCCAGTCCCCTACATTTCTTTTAGTAATAAATTGTTACATCCCTTCCTAGATAAGTCTCATACATCATGTAGACAAACAATGAACTACTCATAAGATAACATTTCTACTGTCTTAGCAAGTTTTACATCAGTACATACAGATAATTGGCTTTCACTAAATAGTACAGAGTCTGCCAACACAGGGCCTAGTTTATAAGATAACCCTTAGCATAACTACTTCTAATGCTAAATTAATATATAAAGTTTATCAACTTGCAACACCTATACCCCGAATGCCATTATTCCATGGGATATTGGGACGGCAAGTGGAGGATTCTCAATTCCAGACACCTGGAAGGCTGTTATTCCATGGGAGTATGGTGGGAATTTGGATGGCTTATAGAGGATTCTACATTCCCAAGACCTGGAATGCCATTATTGCATGGGAGATTGGGAGGGCAACTGGAGGATTCTCAAATTCCTGACACCCATTATTCCATTGGGATGCCGTAATTCCATGAAAATTTGGGAGGGGAACAGGAGGATTCTAAATTGTCAATGCCCAGAATGCTGTAATTCCATGGTCTTGGTGGGAGTTTGGGAGGGGGCTGGAGGATTCTCAATTCCAGACACCTGGAATGTTGCTATTCCTTGAGAATTGGGTGGAAGTTTGGGAAGCCTTATGGGGGATTCTAAATTCCTGACTCCCGGGATGCCATTATTCCATGGGATATTGGGATGACAACTGGAGGATTCTCCATTCTTGACAGCTGGAATCTAGATATTGCATGGGAATATGATTGGAATTTGAGAAGGATATGGGGGATTATAAATTCCCAACACTCGGAGTGCCATTATTCCATGGGAAATTGGAAGGGCAACTGGAGAATTCTAAATTTCTAATGCCTAGCATGCTGCAATTCCATGGGAATTGGAAGGGGAAATGGAAGTATCCAAGGTACCAATTCCCGGACTGCCGTTATTCCTTGGGAATTTGGAAGGGCACATGGATAACTGGAAATTCATGATGCCTGGAATCACACATTTCCATGGGAATTTGGGAGGGGAACTTGAGGGTTCAAAATTCCCAAGACCCAGAATGCTGCCAGTGGAATGGTGGTGGATTTGTCCTCCCCGGGTGGCTCCTGGTTGGAGTTCTATGCTCAGTGGGGTCCCAGAGTTTTCTCAGCTGGCTTTGCAGGAAGTTCTTAGTGAATGCCTGGCTCTGCAGGGAGTTCTTAGTGAACGTCTGGCTCTGCTGCCATCCCAAATCTGCGCTTTCCTTGCCCAGCCTGGGTGCACGTGGGCCACGTGCTGGGCATGGCTGGAGATTTCCATGGCCAAAATCCCCCAATCATCACCTTTACATCTGCTCATTGCTTTGGATAGCACATATCTCTACTTCTTTTAGCTGAAACATTGAGTTTCTTGCAGATCATTACACCCACATTATTAATGTACAAATAGACAACAAATCCACTTAAGTTTAAAAATGACATTTATTTTAAATTGCTACATCTGTGATGCCAATATATAAACATAAAAATATCACTTTAAGAAACTAATTTATTGTTACAATTGTGCTATGTAAATATATACAATTATGCACTTCCGTTTAAAAATTTATTGCAGCCCTCTAAAACCACTCACTATACACAAATATGAATTGAAGTTTAACAGCTTAATTTATTACATATTACAACTGTACAGCCCAAATACAAATACAAAAATATCGATATCCCTCTCTAAAGAATCCCAGATTCAGAACTAAATTAATAGAATTTTAGAACCATACTACTCAATACACACTTAAATATTTATAAATACATAACCATACAATATACAGATGTAAATACATAATTCATATTTGATATGACATAAAGCAAGACATACACACATAACAAACATATTTATAAATATGCAAATATCAATCCTTAAAACCCTATGAACAGAACTACACAGCTATATAACTGCACAAGTCAGTAAATATAAACTCAGATGTGAACAGATCAATATAATGCATCAGTATAACAATTTACATACATATATACCTATACAAACATCAGTCTACGCAGGTAAATATCCATAAACTTCTAACTCTCTCAGTCCAACTCTACACCTCTGTAACTAGAACTACATCAGGAGGCATTGCAGCCACCCATGTTCCCAGGCTCTTCCACGGTCTCTTCCTCCCACGCAGAGCAGCTCTCCTGGACAGGGACAGCAGATGGGACATCTGGGAAGCAAAGGGAACACTGAGTCAGGAGCAGGGCCTTTCCCTTGGCAGCACCTGCACTACCATCAGCAAAGAGGAAATCTCAGCGCCTCCCCAGGAGGGCTGGAAAGGAGAAGCAGGCCGAGCGGGCCAGGGTGCGGCGAGCGCAGCGCGGCGGGACTGTCCCGCAGCCCCGGCAGCCCGGCACAGCCGGCACAGCTGCCCGGCCCTGCCGGCACAGCTGCCTTGCCCCAGAACAGCCCCTGTGCCGGCCGGGGCAGCTGCGCTGAGCAGCCCCAGCACGGGCAGGGCCGCTCCTGCCCCTGTGCCAGGCACTGCCCACGGCCACAGCCCACGGCACCCTCACCCCACCCTGCCTCAGCGGCCCCGGGGCGTCACCCGGGCTCTGTGCCAGCAGCACCTCCCTCCTCCTGCTCCTGCTCCTGCTCGGGGCCCTCGGCTTCTCCCTGCTGGCTCCTGTCAGTCCTCCTGCTGTCTCCAAGGGCTTCCCTGCAGCTGTGGCAAAATCGGAGGCTGAGAATTGGTTCCAAGGCCTGGCAGAGCTGCAGTCCCGGACCCGTCTGTGCTCCCTGCTGGCCCCTCCATCCCCTCAGCCCCGCCATGCTCTCGGCAAACCCCGAGTCCCCTTCAGTTTCTTCAGACCCCGCAGTCCTCTCACCCCCCTCAGGCCCTTCTGACCCATCCCGTCCCCTTAGAGCCGCCGCCCCCCTCAGCCTGTGCCACTTCCCTGTCACCTCAGTGCCACCATCGCCCTCAGCTGCCCCACACCCTCAGCCCCAGCAGCACCTCAGGGTCACCGTCCCTTCAGTGCCAGCGCCTCCTCAGCCCCTCAGCCCCTCAGTCTCACCGCCCCTCAGCAGCTCCTCAGGGGACACTGCCTGCGGCCACCGGCAGCTGCCACCGCTCCAGGGACACCCGGGCCTGGAACTGCTGCCCCGCCCGGCCCGGCCGCCAGCTCGGACCCAGCACAGCAACAGGAGACAGAGGGACACAGGGGAAAAACAAGAGATTAAGAAGGTATCCATAAAGGAGGTAAAAAACGGCCTGTATTTGTACAAATATCAATCTTTGCAATTAAACTCCCGTATATAAATACAACTATGCCTATTTATAAACTTAACTATATACATGTAACTATACATGTGTATAAATGTATCTAGGCACATCTATAACTTCACATATAAAAATATAACTATAGACATTTACAACTATATATAAATTAAACTATACATATCTATAAATACAACTATATAGATGGATAAACATAACTATATAGACATAAATGCACCTATATAAATCTATAAACATATAAAATATATAGATATATAAATATAACTAGTCTACAAATACGGCTATTGGCAGAGGGATTTCACCTGCCTGATGGTCACAGGTCCTCCCTCTGTCTCTTCCTGCCACACAGGGCGGCCCTCCTGGAGAAGTCGGTCAGATGGGATCTGGGGAGCAAAGGGAACACTGAGTCAGTCTTGGCCCTTGTTTGCGTTTCCCTTGGGCACCAATTGTTTTGCCAGTGCAGGATCTGAACTAAAGGCATTGGGAACCATCAGCTCTGCAGACAAGAACTCATCTCCTCTGATCTCCCTTCCTGTGAGAGGCAGGCTCAGAGCACCTGTCTCACACCTCTCTAAACCCATGTGGGCTCTGTCCTTACCAGGTTCCTCACACTCTGGGGAACTGTTCCCACAGCTCTTGGTGCCACATGAAGCTTCCTCTGCTGCAGCCTTGTTCAGAGCATCCTCCCTGAAGACTCAGGGGCAACATTAACATTCCCCTTGAAAGAAAAACAGAAAGAACAAACCCAAAGATCACTTACTATTTTTTTGGAATCATATCAGAGATATAGGAACTCTCCTTCTCCACTCCCAGGAGACATGGAGCACAAGGGAGCCTACATGGTTCACATGACAAGCATTTTAAACTCAGAATTTGGGTGGCAAAGGTGAAACTGAAGCTCTTACGAATGACCTTTAAGGCCAAACATGAACACAGAAAACCAGAAGACACCAAGTGAGGGACTTGCCCTCACGTTCTGACCCTTGTTTATCCCACGAGCTGCAAGAAATCAGCCAGCAGAAAGCCAGGGGCCCTCCTGGTTGACAACACGGCTGTCAGCGAGGGCAGAGCTCAGTCCCAGCACTGCCCAGGGCTGTGTGCTGCAAACCCACATGAAAAGCACACATTTCATTTCTGGCTGGGAATCTCAACAACCCCACTCAAGTGCTCACACAGTCCATCACCAGGTGGTGCTTTTTGGAGCCCTCTGCTGCTGCCCCATATGTATGACCCAGGCAAACATTTCTGGACCTAGGATATTTCCAGAATCAAATTTTCCAATGCCAAAAATCTGTAAATTTGGAGGATAAAAAAAAAACCAACCCTATCCATTTCTTCTGCAATAGCCCATCTATTAGAATCCTAAAGATTCTAAAGATGGTTTGGACCCTGCAATGTTTCCTTCTAGTATGGAATAAAATGCTTTTTAAAACTGCTATGTATGAATTTACAGAAGACAAAAGACATCCCACTTGAGAATAAAATATTAGTAAATCCAAAAAATTCCATTCCCCACCTTGAGTCAGTGCTTCCTCAATCATGAATGTACTGCATCCAGTGGGGTCAGCACATCAATAGAAAGAGAGGCATTCTTTGGCCAACAGGTATAATAACTGCAAAAAGGCCTTTGCAACACTCCAGGCAAGTCTGGGAAGAGGCGAGAAAAATGGGATTCCTAATCCAAAGATTGAATCTATCAAACAAAAGGACAGAAAGCTGCAGCTCCAGCCCATCCCCATATACGGCTCTGGGAGTGCCTACACGCACGGCACGGCTCCCACAGCAGCAGCAGCTGCAGCCCAGGCCTCGCTTTGCCTTGGCCTTCCAGCACAAAAGAGGCACAGCCCACATCTGCTGCTGGAACTGAGGCACCACTTGCATGCCCCTGCCTGCACGGGACACTTGGCCTTCAGTGGCATTCTCCAAACACTCTTCTTTCCCATCAAACAAAGCTTGTTACAACCTGCAAAACATCACCACAGATGCCCCTGCAGGAAGCATTCTTCCCAGGAAAAGCAGCACCCAAACTTGGCCAATGTTATGAATAAATCCTTCAGAGAAAGTTTTACCCCGCTTCCCGCTCCTGTCTGTGCGGGACGGCTGGCCCCGATCCCAATCCCGCTCCCCGCTGCTGTCCCTCGGGACAGCTGCTGCCTCTGGTCCTGTCCTCACTCCTGCCCGGTCCCCACTCCCTGCTCCTGTCCCGACGGGACTGCAGCCGATCCCAATACCATTCCTGCTCCCCTTCCTGTCCCTAATGCCGATCCGGTTCCTGCTCCCCTTCCTGTCCCTAATGCCGATCCCGACCCCATTCCCGTTCCTGCGGGAGGGAGGGGGATGCTGCCCGTGGCTTCGGCCCCACACTGGTATTCCGGGCAGAGCAAGTGGTTTCACAGGGATAAAAACATTCCCGGGGACATTCCCCAGAGAAAGTTTTACAGTGGTTAAAGTTGTGTGATTTACAAATGTTTCCAGTTGTCTGTAATGTTAATTGTTAATGTTAAGTTCTTGGCCTCGCCCTACCTTCTGCCCCAATTGTCCTATCCCATATCCCTTTCCCCTCACGTCGGGTTAATGCCCTCGCTGCCTCCCTAAAATGGCGCCTGTGACAGGAGGAGCAGTGACGTAAGTGGAGTAGATGCAAATGAAAGACCCAGAGAATGCTGGGACACCATTCAGAGCTGAAACCACTAAAATAACGAGCCGAAATAACACCTAAGACTGAAAACAGCGTTCCACAGCTGGGAAAAATAAGCAAGAAGGCAAGGGCACCATCCGGAGCTGCACCGTGACCTGAATCGCACCCTACCATCAGGACCTCGCCTTACAATAAGGAGCCGTGACAGTTTTTCTAGGGACCCGGGAAAATGAAAGAGGCAGCCCTGCCTGCGAAGACAGAACTGAACAACTTCTCCGTGTCACCTTTCGGGAGCAGCAGTGGTGTGTGCAGCCATTCGGGGCCCCCCACGTGATCTCTAATAAAGGAGGAGGTCTCCTGGCCCATTTATCTTCAGCCAACACAAGCTCACGTCTCTTATCCTCACTAAGGAGGGGGAGACTTTTTCATCTTTCTTCTTTTAGAAATCCTACCTAAGAATAATTAGATAATTATATAATAATGAAACAAATTAACTTCAAGAAGCCTTTGCTTTTCAGCCACATAACACAGATCCACAGCTCTCAGTCCAGTCTCTTTTATTCCCATCCAATGGGGTTACCTCAGCAGAGGGACACCTTTGAGGCAGGGATCTCCTGACCTCCCGAATCATTTTTTCTATTTCCAGGGCTAGCTGTGATTCCTCTTCCGCAGCAGGATTCCATGCTGAGCTGGAGGCCGTCAATGCTGCACTACCAGCACTACCAGGTGGAACACTGCGGGCTGAAGTGCCCAGTGTGGCTGCAGGAATGTAAACACATTGGTCAGGCTGCACAATGTGGCTTTGGGACACAGAGCTCTATTGCTGCCTTGGATCAACCATCCCAGGAAGCACACAGGAAAGCCAGAGAGAGAATCTTGCAAACAATAGCATCTTTTCTGCATCCTGTGTGTCTTCAAAACTTTCAGTCTTTCAAGTCACCTGTGCATTGTTCTGACATGTCTCTGGGTAGGCTGGATAAGTTTAGGATGTGTTTTTCTCCAACTGCAGCTAGAATTGCACACCAAACCCTTGGCTGTTTCTGGGTACTTTAACAAATTGATGAGCTGCAGTCCGGTGCCTGTGGCTGGGATCCAAGGGGTGTGGTTGATGCCAGTGCTGTGTTCCTTTACTGCAGGAGTTGGGCCATCCCTGTGTTGTACAGTTCTAATCACAGTGAGAATTTCAGCTCCTCAACATGTCCAGTGGCTGAGCTCAGCTGCAGAGGGACAGGATAAAACCCCCTTTGTAACCAACCTCTGGCTGTGTGTGAAAAGTGAAGGAAATTTTTCTCTGGCTTGAAGAGGAAAGTAACAAAATCTTGTTTAACATCTATTTCAGTACCATCAGCACTGAGCTGTTACTATTGTGGTGGGCATTTTCATGGAGACTCCTGGGCCTCTTGCCATTGTTATTTCTGTCTATTTTAGATGGATTCTGCATCTGCTTTTTTTTCAAGAAGAGAATAAAAAACTTGATTTTTGTTGAGTGGAAGCAATGCTAAAAGGGACCAATAAGCAGTGCAGAGATTCCTTTCATGTAATAATCCTTGGAAATAATACAGATAGAGCAAACTCCCTTTCCAAATATAACTCCCTACAACGTGGTGTGAATCTTCAGAGCAATAAGTGACTGGGGCTCTCCGGGTTATATGTCTATCAGGACAGTGGTCAAGTGTTAAGGTAACTGGTGATGGATCTTTCTTAGTCCCTACAGACAATTTTTTGTAGCAATAATCCAGTGCATTGCTTAGCTTATCCTTTTGTATTTCCTTGCTGTTTTGCACTGCAGTAAATGACACTTATTCCATAAACTGTTGTTCTTGTCTTTGATGCTGACCCTGCCTGCTGGCAAAACAGGAACCCATTCCCTTCAGAGTTGGACTTGGTGGAGGCACAAGATGATGGTTGGGGCTGAGGGAGCCACACACAAGATGGTGGCTGGGGCTGAGGCTGTCCCTCAGCGAGCTCTGCTGTCCCAGGCCCGGTCCCAGAGCAGTGCGGGGCGGGCAGAATCCCCATTTCAGCCCTCTGCTTAAATGGACATGAACAGACAGCTGGGGGACAGACACAGTGTGGCACCTTTGGTCTGTACACACAAACATCCACCAGCCAGTTTGTAATGTCAGCTGGCAGTATTTTGATGTCAAGGCAATTCAAATAGGTGAAAATAGGAAGAAACTCCAGGATTTAAATGTTTTTAAAATAAAATTTCCACCCTCCACACCCCCCCCCCACCTCCCCAAAGTGGGCCAAAAGTATTTCCTGTGCAGATGGACTTCATTTAGTGCTCTGTGCACAGAGCCCCGGCTGGGCAGGGCACGGCGCCCACTTCGCTGCGGGCTCTTTCTGCTGCCACAGCTGGGCACACCTGGGGACAGGTTATGACCAATCATGGGAAAACCTTGGAGTTTTTGGGGGCTCCATTGCTCTGCACATACCCGGGCCACCTGTGGCACAGAGCTTTGGGCCCCTAAGAGGTAAACCAGAGGGAACGGCTGGAAAATACTTAATTTTCAGCTTTCAATAGAAGTGACTACAATCAAAGTTAGACAGCAGGGCCCAATCCCTACTGCCAGCTCAGGGTTATAAAGGAGGTATTACTTTTTTTCAGTGCTGGGTGCTTGGGGAATCACTTTTCTAACATGTGCTCACTCAGAAATCTCACCTACTAGTGTGTAACCATGGAAGTAAGACACAGTCTACTTTGCTGAATCTCACATGCTCAACATTCCCCCGAATTACTTGACATATTTCAACGACTTCTCAGAAGTTATTGGTAGGAGAGTAGGGGTCTCTTAGGGATCTCCGGTGGTCATTTGGGGAACATCCCATTCCTCAAATTCTCCTCAGATGGTCAAGAGCTTCGTCAAACCACCTTCTTCCCCCTGAATGCATTCCACCTACCTTCTCAGGAGCACCATGCTTTTTCTTCTCAAGACTAACATAGGCACTTGAACACATTCATCACTGCACTGAAGGAAGATAGTGCTCAATACTGTCTGCTAAAGCTAAAGGAATTCATGATTCATTGCAGTTAAACATTTTCTCAACCCCTTCCTTCTCTGGGAATTGTACACAAGCATTTTGTCAATGCACCTTGAAAATGCTTTTGCAGACTGAAACCACTTTGCGTCTTTGCTTCAGAAATTAAAAATGAAAACACAGATTGCCTACTGAAACGCTTCTGCATCCTTCCAAATCAGTTCACTGCTCAAGCACAAGCCTCAGGCTCAGCTTCAATTCCCTCTGTGAGATATGAGGTAATATTTTGCTACAGCCGAAAGGCTGTTAGAAAAAAAGAATGAAATCTGTTGGTTCTAGGTATTGTTAGTTATGGTTTGGATTTGTTCTAGTTACTTTGTTGGGTGTTACTGTGAGCTGAATGGAGCAGGGTTGAACACTAGGCCAAAAAGAGAGTAGGATAAGAAAAATAGGTGGAGAGAATGTAAATTTCCTGGTATGCAGCCAATGGGAAAGGGGACAGGGATCACCCCGAGCCGGAGAAGGCAATAAAAAGAAGAGTTTTCTTGGAGTGTGTGTATGTTCATCTTTTGGGGGAGGGACACACACACCCGGCTCTGCTGAATGTGTACTAAGAAACTGTTCTCTTTTGCTTTGATGAGTTTGTCCCCATTTAATTGTATTCAAGAGTTGGTTCATTTCTAACATCTCTCTCCGGGAAGCTCCGAGCTGCCTTGCACAGTGCTTGCTGTGCTCCAGACAGCACATAGCAGGCTGGCCTGGTGCCCCTGACTATTTCTGCACAACGCTCTGCATTTCACACCTTTCTCTGGCTCAGTGCAGAAGTGCAGGATTGCAGGCACTTCCTGCCAGAGCTGTGTGAGGCACTGTCTGCTGCAGATGTGAGCTGACAAGCTGTCAGTGCCTCCCGCTGGCCTCAGTTCCCTGGCACAAGGGCCGTGCCTGGAGGACGCTGCCCTGTGCTGGAGCGTGCAGAGAAGCCCGGCTCCCTCCCGCTGTGCCCAGAGTGCTGCACACGCTGCTGACCCTGCCCAGGAATGACAGGGCAGCTGGCACAAGAGCAGCAATCCTCAGCCAGGCCAGCAGCCCTGGGCTGCTGTTTGCCTTTCTCTCCTGCTGGGCAGCCTGCAGAGGGCCAATGCCAGCAGTGTGTGCTGTGCCCAGCACGGCTGTGCTTCCCCTGGCCCCAGCCAGCTGCCAGTTTGGCTCTGAGAGCAGAGGATTCGCCTGGTGCCACGAGGAGGCACCCAGGGCTGGGCTGCTGCCTCTAGCAGCTACAAGGGCCTCCTTCCAGCCTACCTCTGCCCAGGCACCACTCAAGGCCTGCACCTGCACTGGGTGCTTGGGCTGCTCCACTCCTTTGGTTTTGGCTGCAAATGTCAGTGCCCTTTCTACCTTAAAAGGAAGCACCACTGCTGGGCAAAAGCTGCCAGTTGGCCATATACCAAAGGCAGTGTGGTCTGGAGAGGATGAATGAAGGAGAGCCTTCCCCACTTTCAAAGCACACCAAATATGGAGAATAAATTCCCAAACTCAAGTTTTTCTCTACAAGGCATCCACCCAGTTGACCATAGTTGTTGTTAATGTTTGTGTTGACGTGTGTCCACCTTGTTGACCTTAATTGTTGATGTTTGTGTTGACTATTTGTTGTCCACATTTTATGTCTTTGTAAATACTCCTGGCTGTTTGTCCCTTACCCCGTCCCAGTACCCACTCTCCCATCCACGCACACGTCCACTACCCCCTCCAAAACGGTGTGCCACAGCAAGTGCTCAGGGGATACCACTCAGTGATAAAAACCTCTAAAAACAACGAGACAGTGTAACATTTCAGACTAAAAAAACGGTACTCCCAGGTGGGGAAAACAGTGGAGAAGATGGAATCACCAACCAGAGCTTTTTTGCCTTGCCGCCATGACTTCAACAGCACTCGGTTGGCGTGACACCCCTAGAGCAAGAACCGCAAGTGTTTTCTGAGGGACTCATGTGAGGACAGAAGTCCCAGCTCTGTTGTTTGGCAAAGCTGAATTTCTTCTTCTTAGTGTGGTCCAGCTGGAACACTGGTGGTGTGTGCAAACCCTTGGGTTCCCCAGCCAAAGCTGACCTTTGATAGGGTCCTTTAAAAAGAAGCTGCTTTCCTGGCCCATTTATTTCTCCAAAGAAGCCAGAAATGTCACTTTGCAGCATTAAGAGACAACTGACAATTCAGAAGGCAACGTTGAACTTTCTCACAGAGTCAGAAGGAGGGGAATCTTCCAAATGAGTTGAGGTTTAATAAACTTTATTTATTTATTTGCAATCCTATTCTATAGTCCTACTATGGAATCCTACTATGGAATCTTACTCTACAATCCTACTCTACAATCTTATTCTATAATCCTACTCTAGGCTGGTATTGGACAAAATGGTCCTGAATGGATTGCCACTCTCGTTCTCCCTCCACCTTTTCAGTGACAGGATTAGTGGCACCAGGCTGGATGCAGGCTTGGCTGATGTTACAAATTGATGCTGCACAAAGGAAAAAAAAAAAAAACAACAAAAGAGCAATGGACCATGACTTTCCAAACTTGGTGTTTCAAAGGTAGGAGTAATATTTTTAAGTGAAAAGGGGATTGAGTCCGAGTATGTCTCGGAACTGTGGTTCAACACTGGTACAGGTTGTCCAACCACCTGGCCCGCACCCCATGCATAGAAACATTCCATCTCCAGTGGGAAGGTGCTCTCAGCAGGACCTCTACTTTAAAGATGTCCCTGCTTCTTGCAGGCCGGTTGGACCAGATGACTTTAACAGCTCCCTGCCAGCCCAGCCCATCTAGGACTCCTCACTGTTTTCACCTGAACAGCACCAAGATTGGAGGTGGGGAGAAGGGGGACTCATCTGATGCCTTGGACTTCAGTGGAGGAGGAGCCCATCCCTGGGACAGTTTCACCTGCAGCCCCTTTGCATTTTACCTGCAGGAGCTCCTTGGCAGACCAGTGCTGCGCCTTGTCTGTCTGCAGGCAGCAGCTCAGGAAGTCCCGCAGCAAAGGCGAGAAGAGCTTGGGCTGCCGCAGCTGTGGGGTCTCTCCTATGGCTATCAGGCTATCAGCCTGGAGAAAAAGGAAACACAAGGCTGCACCTGCTTCTTCCACATCTGTAACTGCTCTCCAAGATGCCACTGTTTAACATCCACTCTGCACTGGCACTTTCTGCCCTGGCAGAGAGGCAGAGATGACTTTCCTATGCCAAAAAACCACTCAAATCCTAATGCAGCCACAGCCTTTCCAAATCCAGGGGATTTTGCCTTGGCAGCTGATTTCATTGACTGACCTAGTTAGTGGGAACTACACCACCAAAAGCATGTTTGCTTCCCTGAGGATTCACACCAGCTTGACAGGCTCTTTGGAATAGAGACTTTGCTTTAACTGTTTTCAAGCATTATTATATAAAAGGGAGTTATTGCTGTATGGAAACAAACATACAAAATCTCATGTTCAACACAGACACATGAAGATGCATGCACAAATCTGTTAGGATGAAAATGCCTGTTTGGGTACATAGGAAACACCTGCAGCTGTGTCTCTCAGCAGTCTGAAAATTTCACCTTCCGGTATGCAGAAAGGAAAAACTTTCTATGCTCTAAACAGAAGAAGGAGAAGTGCCATCCATTTGGTAATCCTCTGCTCATTTGGATACTCAAGTGAATGCATTCATGGTATGCCCATCCCAGAAAGTGCCAGGAAACAAATGGGAGGTTTTGGCAGGATCTCCCTATCACCAGGCTCTGTCTTGGTGATGTGGGGAATGTGGCTTGGGCTATGAAAGAAATATGGTCACTAAGTGTTTCAGCAACACTGCACAAGAAGCAGAAGAGACTCTGTGGCCTTTACACACTCATGCCCGGGTTTCAGGCAAGTTTCCCTCTGAGAAGAAACCACGCAGAGGATGCACTTAATCTCTAAAAACCACTGTTATAGAAACTTTGTTTATTTTGGGTTTCTTTCCTTCCTTTCTGCATAGATAACATGAGCTCTGAGACTCATGTTTTGATATTAGGGCCGTCTACACAGACAGAAGAGGTGGGGAGTGTTTGTGTGTGGTAAGGCTTGAGTTGCCCCACTGAACTGAACTGAATCAATTGCCAGTCACTGAACCACTGAACCAAATTATAACAGATGCTGATGTGCTGCAGGGACATTTTTAGAAGGGACTTGGTGGAAGTGGTGCCAGCAGATGGCAATGGGATTTTGTCCAGTGGCACACAGAACATGGCACAGGTGAGGAAGACAGCAGGATCAGTAAGCATTTGCTCCTTACCCAGACAGGAGTTTGGTTCCAGTAAGGAATTTCTCGCTCCACCATTTCCAATGCCCACAATTCCAAAAAGACCATATGTCCACTTTGGGGCCATATGGTTGACCTGTCACAACTTCAGGCACCATCCACCCAGAAGTCTCAGTCATGGAGCACCTTTGATTCTGCTCAGGGATGAACTGAGCAGAAAGGCCAAAATCAGCTGGGGAGAACAAAAACACTGTGCAATTAGGAAACCAAGCAAAAGAGCTCCCACCTCAAAAGTCTGAGAGCGTGCTGTTCAGTCTCCCTTCCCTGCTAAAATCCGGCCCCTGCTTTCCTCAGGACTTTAGCCAAGGAAATATGGAATTGGCCACTTCAAAATCCCCACATTTTTACACTGCTCTCAGCAGTGGATTTTATTCCCCTGAAGCTTTTAGATTGTAGCTCCGTCCCTCTGGAAGGGCACACACAAAGCAGTGACTCTCTGGACAGCGTGTTCCTTGTGATACCCTCTGTGCACATTGCAACTGTGCCTTCAGCTTGCAGCAGGGACCCCTGCACTGCCACCAGCACCACTTTGGGGAATCAGCAGTCACTCAAAAGCAGCTCCACTACCCACATCCCCAGAACCTTGCGCCTGAGCAAGAAATGTACTGGACTCCAGTTTGACAGAGCCATCAGTTCTGAGAAGGATGTTGCAGCCTCTTCACATCAGCGGTGGATCACAAGATTCGGGTGAAGAAAATCCAGTCCTTGCAGGCACTGAGAGAAAACAGAAGCACGAGGGTGTCACATTACTCACTTTTCAGAAGCAAATGCCATTTGGGGTGAACTATTATCCTTTTCAGCTGAGGACTGAGAGAAATGAATATTTTTTCTTTGCCATTACTTTCAGAGATTCTGCCACCAGTACCTTTGCTCCTACAGGCAAGGAATGCAATGCAGACAGGCTCGAGGTAAACATTTAGAGAGGCAGCGTGGAGAACAGCAAGTACAAAATACAAGGGACAGAGCAAGAATTTAACAGCAGGAGATCAGAGTATAAGAACAGAGTACAGTGAATATAGGCGCACTGCCACGCACCACTTGAAATGCTCTTGCTTGCCCAAAGCATTCTAGTAACACAGAAACAAAGCTTGGCATATGAAATCTCCCCACCCTGAGCCCCAGTTTCCCAGACAATCCTGCCCAAGCCCCTCAGAAGCACAGGTGGATCCTGACCTCCGACTGACAGCAATCTCCCTTCAGTCATGTGAGTCTTGCTGATGAGATCGCTCAGAGGGCCTCCATCCATGTTCTCCATAACCAGCCAGAACTGGTTATCCACAAGGTAGCTGAAAGAAGGAAACAAGGGCGTGGATATGAACATCCATGGCTACGCTGTTGTTTGGAAAAGACAAGGGTTGATTTTGGTCCCTCTTTGTGACAAGGGCAGATTAAAAGGAGTAGACATTCCTTGTAGGCTGTGCAGTGTTTGCAGTCTGTGCTGTCTCAAGGAGAATGACAGATCTGTGAAAAACAGATGTGTTAGATGGCCAGCAAAGCTTTAAAAAGTGCAGTTTAATAATGGCTTAGATGAAAAAATTGCTCACAATAACGGTATTTCTGAAATAAGCACCTAGTGTCCCTGGAATGCACAGCAATGGATAAGAGGGGACACAATTCAAGGGAAATTCTATCTAGGAGGATTCATCAGCATGTAAGAGACTTGAAAATACTCAAGCCCCAGAAGAACATGAAGGCAGTGAACTTAGAGGCTGTTGATGTACTATGATAGGGCTGATCCAGGTTTTTGAACAATTTTAAGCCATCTGTGCCAGGGAAGACTCCTATGCAGACTAGATGCACTCTCTTCCCATCTATTTGAGATGAGCAGAGAAATAATGATTGTGCAAAAATTAACAGCTCTGTTTTCTGCCAGTGACCAAAGTGGGGTTTTACCTTGCATGTTTGAAAGCACGTAAACAAAAGTCATGAGACAAAAGCACAACAATTCACCTGTCTAAATAGTTGACTCAGGTTGGGATTCCTATTGTTCTTCATGACCAGCGAAGTTCATTGATGATTACTTCCTTTCACTAGTCAGTCCTTGAAGATTTATTTTCTTTATGGCCACCTAAAATGACACTTTGAAAACCAGTAACTTGAGAAGTTGGTGGCATCGAGACCACAGAGCACATGGAGTGGATTTTGCAATGACACATCTGGAGCTGAGCCAAAGTGCCTTGTGATGAGACATTGGAGTTATTGTGCACTGACATTCCAACAGCCCATTTCTCTGCTCCCTTGGAGGCCAGTTTCAGGACACGAGGCCCACTCATGTTTTGCGTTGTCCACTTGGTAACAAAGATGTCTCAACTATAACCCACAAAGCTCTGACCACATTCTCTGCTGCTCTGTCTGGGGATTCAAAAGTAATCCATGCCTTGGTACTCTGTGGATACATCGTGGGCTACAAGCAGGGCTTAGGGCTTTAGGACGCCTTGCAGATCTCTCCCCTACATGCAGTTCCCAAGTGCAGCACTGCAGGTGGCTAAGGAACTACCAGGAACATTCAGATGTATTTGCTGGCAGCCAGAATGACAATACAGCTCTGGAAGCTGTAGCCCCAAAGAGCAGTGAGATGCTCCTAAGGCACCACCTTTGTTTCAGCAAAGTGAGAGCAGAGTGAGCTCATCCTTCTCTCAAAGGAACCGCTGCCCTCCTCGTCTTCCTTCTGGCAGCTAGAGAAGGACAAAAACTGTCCTTAAAGTGCAATTTGCAGGCTGGCACCAGTCTGTGCTTCCTGTGCCTTTACTGCAGAGCTCTCTACCCAAAGCCCCAGCCACAGCTCACACCAGAGGGGAAAGCCCCCCAAGAGCTGCAGAGCCTGCAAGGGCCATTGACATTTACCTCTTCTCCTGTGGCAGTGTGAATGCTCTACAAGACCACTCCAAAAGTCCCATAGAAACAAAAAGCAAAAGCAAAGCAAAAGCAAAGCAAAGCCGAAGCCCTTTGAATTTGGAGTAGAAAGCCAAAGCCCAGACAGGAGATCTGTGTAGTAATGCCCTGGAAACCTGCAGGATGCAGGTAGTCACGCCAGAAGGCAGCTGATTTTCCTCTCAAGTTCATGGGCACTGGGCCCGTTCTTGAAGTGTTGGGAGGTTCCTGCCTCAGAGTAAAAAGTGAGGAGCTCATTCTTTGATCTCTCGAGTTGCAGTTTCTGTCCTGACCAGGGAGTATTTCCTTCCAGTAAAATCTTGGAAAGAAACGCATGGGAGACCGTTTTCACCACAGCTATGATAGGGCACTGGCTGCTGCTATAGGAGGTAGGTTGCTCTTTCTGGCAATGAAGATAGAAGCCCTCTTGACCATACCTTCTGCTCACACTCCTAAAAATTCCTGAGAGCTGGCACTCAAGGAAGGTCAAAGCAGTCTAACCCCCACTGTCTGACCACATTTTGCAGCTTGCCTGACTTCACACTACCTAGTAGATATGCCAGCAGCAAATCCCTGGCCCCACATGGTTGTGTAGCCAAAGTAACTGCGATTGGACTCACCCACTGCCGGTACTTTCCCAGTTCAATGTATTTCATCACGGCATTTCCCGCATATTCACCATTTTCCTGAGGAGAACACAAAATGCAAGGCTGGCTCGCTTTCAGCCGGCATCCCACCTGCAGCCAGCTTGCCAGAGGAATGCCTTCCATTTGTACACCAGGAGCAGCTCATGCTAGCAGCGAAATCCCCAACAGAGCACTCAGCATCAGGACCCTCACATCGCTTTATGAGCAGGCTGCAGGCTCCAGAGACAGCCTTGCTCGTGCGCTCTGTTAAGAACCACATTGCTTCTCTTCTTCGCCTGGCAGCACAGAAGTCAGTCGGCCCCATGGACTCCCTCCTCGCAGCACCTCCACCCGTCCTTCCCCAGCTCGGCGCTTTTGGCGGGCAGCAGCAAGGACAGCCGTGCTCCTCAGGTGCCAGCGTGACCGCAGGACTTGGCTGCGCGGAGGAGGATGCTGACCTCTCGTGACGCAGCCCGCCTGCCATGCAGAAAGCCGACCCAGAGGAAGGCTGCTGCCTCAAGGGCAGCTCTGTGCTGCCAGGCAGCAGCAGGACTCCTGCCAGCACAGGCACGCCTCCAGCCTCTGCGGTCACACGTGCCATCAGGGGCAGGGCGGCCACCGCTTAACAAAGGCTGTAGCCGAGCCCAAGCACCGAGCGCTGACGAAGCAAAGGGAAGAAGCCACAGCCAGCCTGGGCCCGCGAGTGAGCCAAGTGCCCCATTCGGGATGGCAAAGCAGGGATTGCCATGGAGATCGGACACACCGAGGTGCAGATCACTGCCCTTCTTGTCCGAACAGGTGATGGTAGACTACAGAATCAACTGGGCTCTATTCTCAGCGCAGTCTCAAGCGACAGCACATAGGCAGCTGCTATGGACAAGAAGCAGATTAAAGTGAGTTATGCTGCCAGAATCATAAAGGAAGCGCGATGCGTTTTCACTAGATGCCTGATCTGAGCAGGATTAGGCGAGGTAGGATTTTTAATGGCATGGGAATGGCGGAATCAGGTATGAGAGTGCCATGAATCTGGAGGATACGCAGTGGAAGCAGCTGGATAGGCTCACTCCAGAAATGCCTGCAGTGCAGTTTTATCTGAAATCACACTGCGCATCGATGTTTCTCTTGGACACATCTTTATAAGCATAAAAGGAGGACAGTAAATGCACAGATTTGTTATATGCAGGTATCTTGTTTTTCAGCTGGGGGCACAGTAAAACAATGATCTTGCTCTCCATTTTAAGCAGATGTTGTTTCGAAAGGAGTTCTGCTTTAGAAGGACAAAATGTAGCATTCTCATAAAAACAAATTGCTTAGATATAGTAGTAGTGTGTATCTATAACAGTCCATGACAGTGCAGTAACACACCTGTGCAGGAGGGTCTCCTGTGGGATGGCGACAATGACCAACCTGCACAGAAAAGAAGAAAATCACACGCCAGAAACTTCCAAAAGCAAATTTAAAAGGAAGCAAAGTGAGTCTGGGCTGCCTCTCCAGAGGCAGCCAGGAACACCCAGGATGCTCTCTTGCTGCCTCAAGAGCGCAGCAATTCCTCTGGGGAGTCCTAGAAATACATCTGCAGCACCAGGCTTCGAGGAGAGAATGGCTTTGGTACGGCTATGCTCGCACACATGTACACGACACACTGTATCCCTCAGGCAAGCAAAATGCACCAAAATGTACTCCAGTAGCTCCAGGAGTACTTCTCACATCCATCTCGTGTTTTTCTGAGCAGCTGCGGCCACATCTGAACCTAAATGAGCTGAAAAGGCTCCAGCTTGCGCGGAGCAGAAGGACATTTACAAGGAAAACATAGGCTCGCCTGCTGCTGCATCAGGTTGCATGAAACAAGAGCTTGTAACAGATCTGGGAGAAGAGTTTAGTCAAGAAAGCCAGCCAGCGAAATTGCCTGAGATCCATTTTCAGAATGCAAGCCAACTTTAAGGTGCTTTATCGAAAATACATCAGGACGAAAGCAGCTGAGTTAACAGCCAGGAAATTATCACGCCAGAACTGTCACTCAAGGGACCAAAAGCAGGAATAGTACTTGGAGGGCATCACCCCAGCCCTCTTTGCTCTGCTGAAGGAAGGCAAGGAGAACGAAAGCGCACAGGTGACTGCAGTGGCTGCTTGCCTCTTTCCGCTCCGCAAATTTCTCCGGAAACCTCTTGCTCCTGAGATTAATTTTCTCTTTGACGATTTTTCATTTCTTTATCCGCCTCATCTCCGTTGCCTTTAGCGCAGCCTGGAGTTTTCCTGCAGCTCTGCGGGCAGCCTATCTTGTGAAGTTCATAGCAAAGAAGAGGATTTTTAAAGGTGGGTAGCATCACTCTTACATACCACACCTCAGTTTTATAGATCACCCTCTGTCATTACGATTCACAGTGATCTTGAATTCTTCTCATATCTTCCGCTTGTTCCTCATCTTCCCCGCACCAGCGATGGGATCTGAGCTTCGGGCAGCTCTGGTTGTAAATGCTGCCTTGACATTCTACACAAAACATGGAAATGCGGAGAGCGGCTGACAGAACTGCCACCAGGCTCAGCTTTTCCTCTTTCGGCCCTCCAAAATCAATCCATTCTGCCACTCCTTTTCTGCTTCCCATTTCTGCTTCATTTATAGCAACCCCATCCCGATTGCAAATCTACCCGCAGATTCCAAGACGCTGTGCTTTTCAGTCTTTCTAATGGGACTGCGGCCTCCTCCAGTCCCAGAGTTCTGTACATGCCCTATTCCATGCCCCCTCCCTTTGTCTGCGTAGGCCAGGCTTACCTGGCCCATTCTTCAATGGCTCCTCACGCCTGCTGCCCCTCCAGCTGCTCTTCCTGCTCTAGGCCTGCCAGAGTAGCCTCCCTCAGTCTGGAATGCACCACCTCTGATGTAGCAGTCTGCTCCTGCTCTCTCTCAGAGGCCTTGCTGAAAGCAGAGAAGATGAGCCACAGCCTCCATACAAAAGTTTTGTGGGCAGAGTCTCTAAGAGTGATGGGCTCGCACATTTCTAGAAACTGCTGTGCTGCTGCTCTCACCAAGGTCCATTCTCTTTGCTTGTAGAGGCACAGATTCAAAGTGACACTGGTGGTACAATCCCAGGGCCCATCTGGGACTAGGCTCCAAGAGCACTCTCAGGCAGGTGTGGCAGGAGGTGCCAGCGCCTCTCAGGAGCTTCTGCTGAGGGCCTCCTCCCTTCTGCTGTGTCCGCTGTCTCCCTTGGCCGCCTGAGCCTGGCCTGTCTCACAGCTCCATCCTGGCCTCCCGCAGATGGCTGAGTGTTAGCTCACTTCTCGCGGAGACACTTCTGGGAGTTCATGCTCTCTTCAGGCCATGCCAAATTCCTGCCTTCTTCACCAACAACTGCTCTTCCAGTTAGAAATCCTGCTCATTCAGGAGATGAGGATGCATTAACAAAGATCCTCTGATAGAGTCAGGGAGGCCTCTCAGCCCGCCTCCAGTATCAGCAGAGGAAGATCCAAGGTATTTATTCTTCATCATGCCAGCTAATTCTCTCAGTCATGTGCTTGATAGAAAGTCACTAATCCCACCGGAACATAAGATTGTTCACTGCTCACTAGGAAGGTAAGAAACTTAGGATAAACGAAAGTGGGCTTCAGGGGCCAGAAGATGCTGGAGGAGAGAGCCCTCTGAGAGGAAAAACATGCATTTCAGGAAGACGAAAACATCTACCTCTTGAACTTTTATGGACAGAATATGTATCTCCTCCTCCTCATGAAAGGGAGATGCCTTTAGGTGAACTGCCTTAGCTTCTTGCTTGTTGCATGGCTGGAAGTTTCAGATGAACTGAATGAATGGAAAGCAGATCTGATGTAGATAAATGAATGAATGAATCTCACACTATTGTAATATCTTTCTCTTCTGTACTTTCTGTAGCTCAGCATCTACACTCAGTAGCAGCAGAATGCCTGAACAGTAGAAATCCTGAACTTGCCTCCTGTGCATACAATTAACCACTTAGGAATCTGGAGGCGTATGAGTCATATGGAGATACCAATCCCGGAAGGCACTGCACTGCGAGATTGCACTCTTTGACATCTGTGCTGAGGCAGAGTTCTTCTCGCCAGTCACAACCACCTGAGTAGTGCTAAAGTGGCTGTAATCAAGAAAATGAAGCCAATATCCCAGCATCCTCTGATTTCTGAGAACCAACCGGAATGCAAGGTGTTGATTTCCTTGCCCAATTCCTATGGGAGGCTTCCAAAGGCACCGGCATATTAGCCTTACCAAGAGAAGTGATATTGCAGTAATCCTACTGGCTAGTCTGGCATCAGAACAAGCACCTTTTCATGCTGTGTAGAACAAAGAGGCCTTCTCGTCCTGTAGATCAACAGTCAACAAACCGATGGAGTATCTCACCTCTCCAGTGTCGCAAAGCATCTGGATGCGGTGAGGATGCTTGTCATGGGAAACGAACCTGTAGGAACGCACTGTCCAGGTGACATTTAACCAAAATGTGCCTGGAAGAGGTCTCATGGGCCTCCGCTTTCCCCAGGCTAAAGCTCCTCGTACCTCCTCTTTGGAGCAATTGTTCCACCTTTCCGAAGCTCCTGACGGCTATCTGGACGCTCCAGCCCTCAATCTTTCTGTATCCAGGAGAGCCGCCAACTGGAACCACCAACTTCCGCCTGGAAGCAGCGGCAGCGGTGCCAGCACAGGGCACGGCTCACTCTTCACCTCCTGCTGCCCTATTATGTACGTATGGGATGCCCTTATTCTTATTCACCTGGAGCGCATGCCTCATCGATCGGCCTGCTCGTCAGACGCAGGTCATACCACATCACGGGGCAATCCACCGTGCAAAGTTGCACATTCCGGTTAAAATGCAGCATCAGGATTTCCAGTAATGTCTTTGCTTGTACTTGGCAGCACAGAGCCAGCAGTCAAGGACTTGCGCATCTTCACTGCCAGGAATGTGCAGCAGACCTGCATTTCACGCACAAAATGCAAAATGTATCAGCAGAGACTTGCCTTTCTGTTTTTGCTTGCTCAGAACAAAGTTCAGAAGTTTGCATTTTATTTTCTTTGCGGCAAGGACAGAATGGTCGGTCACAGCGGCTAAAAGCCGGACAACACCATCCCTAAATCTTGCGAAGCAGCCAGAAAGCCGAAAGGCAACAGAGTGGAACAAAGGCCACTCTCCGCAGGCGTGAAAATTACTCCGAAACTGCAGAACAATCCCCAGCAAACACAAAGGTTCAGAAAGATGAACAAACAAAGCCGCCCTTGATCTCAGCACTACTGCGGTAGCAGCCGCCTTTCTGAAGCCAAGGACAGAGCTTCGCTGGAAGCCAGGGGCTGGAGTCTCACCCAGAGGCACCGAAGCTCTTTGGTCCTCAGCTTATATTAAGATCCTAAAGCCATTTTCCAGATCCTCACTGGCGAGAATCGGCCTCAACAGCATCCTCAATACACCAGCAGCAACTGCTGGCTGGTCAGGCTGCAGCTCTGTCTTGCCTGGGCAAGCGCACCAGCCAGAACAGCATGTGCCAGCTCAGAATATTCCGGGCGTGCTGCGGCCGCAGCTGGAGGCTTGTCGTCTTTGAAAGCTAAATCTTCAGCCTCATCTTTGGCCTCTTCTCCCGGGAGCAATTAGGAACAGAAGGGAGAGTCTGCTGTGGTTCACCGTACTCATAATGGACGGACAACAGTGGCATGTGAAGGACAGGCCAGTCACCTATCATTTTGTATTTCTCTTCGAGCTCTACAGCCAGGATACTGCTAGGACAAATCATAGATTTTGGCCTTAATGGGATTCTAAGTTATTCCTCAGAATTAAAATTGGCTGAGATAAACAGTACTGAAAATTGCTCTGAATTAGATAATTCACTGGCTCTATCCAGCAAAGCAGCATTCTCTCTGCCAAAGGCCAGGTTTCGGATTCTTCAAAGCTCTGGAAATGGAAAATTGAAATTACAGCAATGCCTTGCATTTAACTGCTGCTATGGAAATGGATTTTCCTCTTAGCCTGTCAGCTAGCCCTCCACTCTTCTGCTGCAGGCCAAGCTCACAGCTTGCTTCCACAGTCCTGAAATACAAGGAACATCTCCCCACTCACCTCTGCGGCTTAGCATCTCTGAATGCACGCATCTCCAGGTGACCTGCTGTAATTGGGCGGAAATGAACCAATTCTTTGAGAAGCTGGAGAACTGTAATATTTTGAAGGCCTTCGCAGGAAGGGTCTCGGTTTCACCATTTTCAAAGTTGTCCTGATCCGATCCAACCAGACTGAGGAAATGTGGATGCCATAGACTCATGTGGGAAGAATTCCCAGCCACTTACGGATTTCACTTGCAAATGCTCAGCCCTGGCTGCCCGTTTTAGGGAAGGTATTAACAGAGACTTTGCAGACCAATTAGCATCCTAATGCTCTTTCTGTTTCAAAATCAAAGCAGTCACTAAGAAGAGCAGGAAGACATGCAAAGCCAGGATTAGGTTTCCGGCCATGACTCTTTCTACTTCGTCCCAGGTTGAATCAGGGCGTAAGCTGGAATAGCCGATGCCATAGAGAGTGCAGAGTGCAGCAAGTTCTCATCCATTGCAGCACTGCTGTGCAGGTTTGCCAAGGTGTGTTGAAACAAGGAACAAACAGAACTCTTGTCAGTGCGCTGCCCGCTGACAATCAGGAAGGTATTCTATCCTGGAAGCATGCCCTAAGGGCTCCTCTGGCGCACAAAGAGGCCGCTTTGTGCCAGAGCAACCTTCTGATGTCGCTTTAACAACCTGTAACCCTGCTTACATCCCTACAAATGTTCTGCTTTAGTCTGTGATATGCAAAACGAGCCAACCTTCCTGTAAATACTGAATTAGCCTGGGGATTCTCCTGCATCATAAAACCTTCAATCCTAGTGGGATAAACTCATATGGATTCAAGTTGTTCAAGAGTATTGACTCAGAGTGCTCCAAGCACCTGGCCTGTACCTGAACAGAGCGCTGAGATGGGACCAGAAACCAAAGGAAACCACCACCTAAAATGGCTGGCATTGCCAGAGTTAAGACCAGAAGCGCTGTTGGCATAAAAGGCTGTAAAATGAAAATTCTAACAAATGTCTCATGTGCATATTTATTGGGACGTACTTGGGGCTCCCTTGTATGTACATCTCTGCACTCTGTCTTTGTTCTTCTGTCAATGTTTTGACACTTCATTAGAAGTCTTTTCCTTACATCTCCTTCTCCTGAAGTTAAGCTGGGAAGGAGAGGAAAAAGGCTAAGGAAAGGAGGCTCATGGAGTTGAGAGGATAAGGGACTGAGAAAAATTATTCTAAAAGGCAAAAGAGTTTACCACATTTGGGAGTAAAATGAAACCTATTAACAAATTCAGAAGAGAATAATGAGAATAAAAATAGGCCTTTACAAAGCCCTTCTTTTCCCCAGCCCTCCTCAACTTTTACCAACATGCAGGAAGACAGGTGTGGAGTTTTAGCCCGATGCATTCCTTAAGGAACTGTTTTGTTGCTCAGGAAGAGTAGTCTTTCTTCTACCATGCCATGGGCTCACTCCATGGAGCAAACAGTCATCCCAAAACCTATTTGTGTAGCTCCCTTATCCATGGAGTGCAGCTAGCGCAGATGAACAATTCTCGTTGGAGCAGGGGCTTTCTATCTCTGAAAGCAAGCGGCCCTCTCTCTTTCCAGAGTCTCCTGAACCACAGCTGTCTCTAATACCACTGCTCTGCTTAGGCATTTTCTCCTTAACAGAGTGGATTTCTTCATCCCTTAAATGGACTTCATTGCATTACCAAAGTAGTTTGTTTTCACCAGATCCTCTGCCAGTTACAGAATCTTGATCCAATGCACCTGGAAGCAGCTCTATAGAGAGTCCAGTCCAAGTTTTCTCGTCTGCCTCACGACCGTCATCAGAACTGGGACCTGAAGTTAAACCGCCTTTCAGACGGAGCTCCGGCCTGGCGAGTGATGGATGCTTGTGGGCAAGGACTGTTTATGGCGTATGCCTGGTGGCCATCGTAATTGCTGCAGAATTGCCTGGATTATCGCTTTTATCGCTTTTTCTCGCGTCAGCGGGGCTCGCGATCTCCGTATGCAGTAGTCCATCAAGCCTCTCCACTAGCGCGGCAAGAAGTACTCATGGAAAGAAAGGGACTATAAAAGTGACATTCGTAAAGACTTTCAGATCTCTTTTTCTCACAACGGACTGAAGGCCGATCGCCAGCCGGTGTGACCACGAGGATGCATCCTGGTAGGCAGCTATGTATCCCACATCCTTTCTCTCTCTCTCGCCTGTAATTTCATCCACCAGTTGGTATTACAATACGCAGAGCTGCGTACTGCTTTCTGCTAAACCAAAACCTGGAGTCCCTTTGCCTTTCTTTTTGCCTAGGGTCAAGCGAATCATCACAACTCATTCAGGTTGAAGCGGATGTGGCGTACACCCTCATCCCTCTCTTTCTTTTCACTGACAGCAGGTATTTTGCCATAATTTGTTTCCTCCGTATCCTCCTTCCTCCTCCTCTCTGTGGCTGGAAAGTGCCTTGTAAGTACCATTGTCAACAAGTTCCCACTTCAATTCAAAGATTTTAAGATCCCACAGTGCCAGAAGTTGATCTCGCTAGTTCGTGAAGATCCTTATCACGCTTCCTGCCGGCCAGAGCAGCCTGCCTGCTGCAGGCGGTATTAGCCCTTCAACCGCTAGCACTATTTAACACCTCTTCATAGGGCCTGCAGAAGGAAGGACAAGATGCCATATTATGCCTTCCTCCGTCCAGCTCAACTGGGCAGGAGCAGCGGGCAGGTAAGGCTGCGCCAGCGGGCTGCGCCAAGACTGATGGCGGCTGCTGTGCGGTACGTATCACGCCAGGAGACAGCCTGGCGGCGGCCCATAGCGCAGCAGTTTTCTTCTTGATGTGCCACCACCAGGGCATTGCCAGCCTCTAATAGAGATTGTAGCGCCCGCCATCATCAGGATATCTGAATTGCGGGCTCTGGTGGTCGTGGTGGAGCTTCTAACGGCTTCACCTGCCAATACAATACAAAACCAGGCTCTGCCAAACCAGCTCATCCTCTTTGGAAATAAAGAGCTGGCAGGATCGCTTACCAGCAGGGCTTCTCCAGAACAGGAATGTGACTGGCGGTGCGCAGTTCCCCAGAGGTTTCTGTATGCCAGGTGAAGCCAGAGGCAGGGCTTGAGTTGAAGGTGCTTCGGCAGCTGCTGCTGCTCCGATGCACAGAACGGCTGGGCGGGCGGTGCTAACGCTGCCCAGAGCTCACTCTGCTGCCACGGCTGGGCACTGGGGACAGGTTATGATACTACAATACCAAGGAAAACTGAAGAGTTTTCGCGGGGGCTGCGTTATACCCAGGCCACCTGCAGCAGAGCTGGGGCTGCTGGAGAGGTAAAACCAGAGAACGAAGCTGGAAAGATTTCAATAGCTGTTCGAAAATAGAAATGGCCAAAGATAGAAGCTGCCAAACAAGGTCCGTTCACGGTGCTTACTTACTCTGGGTTGGAAGGCATTACTTTATTTCGGCTGGGTGTGTGGGAATCGCTTCCTGTACAAAGCCAGCAGTCTCATCCTGCCAGTCTTATTTCCATGGAATTAAGTTATATTCGCTGCGCTGGCAGAACTAACGGGCTGCGCAATCCCCAAGAGTTATTTGACAGATTTAAAATCATTTCTCCATGATGTGATAAGCGGGAGTATGGATGTCGCAAGGGTCTCTGATGGTTGTAATGGAGTTCAGGAGGACCCGTACTTAAAACCTAAGGCTTGCAAGGAAGGTTGCAAAGACAAATTTATTCTATTAGTTTTGCAGAGTCGATAATGCATGTAAACCCTGGATTCCCAAAATCCCACTGGAGTAGGAGGAGATGGAGTGGCAATTGCTCAGCCCAGGAGAACTGATAGGCAGTGCATTTTCAGGACATCCCTGCATCAAACCGAGTGCATGTATCCTTCTCACCTTTCACCACTAGACCAGGCCTTCTGTCTCTACTCAGGACTGAATTTTCCCGATTACAAGCTCAGCTCTGGCCATCGCACATGAGATAGAGGAGCCACGATGGCTCGATACGGCTCCGCCTTGTAATGGCTCCGTCACATTCATTATTCCCTTCAAAATTAGACTCCCATCGGTCCAACAATACATTGTTTTCTCTTTCCAAGGTCAAAGTTCACCTATTCAACGAAAAACCATAGTTTACCTTCATTTATCTTATGAGCCACTCCTCAAGCACTGCAGTTCAAATGATGCAGGGCCTCAGCCACGACTCCTGGTCATACGACTGCGTAGTTCCAGAACATCCCATTCCTCAAATTCTCCTGTAGTGGTCAGAGCCTCCTAAAACCAGTGTCATTACAGCAGATGCATTCAGCACCACCTTCAGCAATGCATGTGAAAAAAGCGCGG